>CM041737.1:25886576-26039076 GCA_023373845.1 Nibea coibor
CTACTACACCGAGTACTGCAATGAAGTACTACTACACCGAGTACTGTAATGAAGTACTACTACACCGAGTACTGCAAAGAAGTACTACTACACCGAGTACTGTAATGAAGTACTACTACACCGAGTACTGCAAAGAAGTACTACTACACCGAGTACTGTAATGAAGTACTACTACACCGAGTACTGCAAAGAAGTACTACTACACCGAGTACTGTAATGAAGTACTACTACACCGAGTACTGTAATGAAGTACTACTACACCGAGTACTGCAAAGAAGTACTACTACACCGAGTACTGTAATGAAGTACTACTACACCGAGTACTGCAAAGAAGTACTACGTAGTACTGTAATGAAGTACTACTACACCAAGTACTGCAAAGAAGTACTACTACACCGAGTACTGTAATGAAGTACTACTACACCAAGTACTGCAAAGAAGTACTACTACACCGAGTACTACTACACTGAGTACTGTAATGAAGTACTACTACACCGAGTACTGCAATGAAGTACTACTCCATATTTGAAGTCTTACTCGTGAGCCTGACAGTAAATAACTGACCTGACACTCGACTCGTCTGTTTGTTTTCAGATTAAATATTATAAATGTTCTTTTGTCAATGTAAACATTAAAAGTGTGTAACGTTAGCTGTTACCGAATTTAGCCTGTAGTTAGCTTGTAGTTAGCCTGTAGTTAGCTTGTAGTTAGCTTGTAGTTAGCCTGTAGTTAGCCTGTAGTTAGCTTGTAGTTAGCTCAGTACAGTTGTCATGAACGGGGAAATTAGCTACAGAGACCAAAACTGTTTTTGTACCAGGCTGTAAACATGTTTATTTCTGCTGTCTAACATGGGGACTTATGGAGACTGACTCACTGCAGCCAGCCTCAGGTGGACGTTAGAGGAACTGCAGTTTGTGTGATGACAGACGTGGAGGTTTCTGGTTGGTGTAAATGAAGTGATAACGTACAGAAACATGTTGGATGGATTTATTGTGTTCAGGATAAACACACACACTGACCACCAGGTGACACACACCTGTCTGAACTGTCCACGTCACCACCTGGATACACAGATGCATCGTGGGATACAATGAGAACAGGTCAGCTGTCCTCGTCGTCACGTCTCCTCTGAAACAAATAACAGGTTCAAATGTGTGTTACCTGCAGGTTCAGGTAGTGTGTGTGTGTGTGTGTGTGTGTGTGTTACCTGCAGGTTCAGGTAGTGTGTGTGTTACCTGCAGGTTCAGGTAGTGTGTGTGTGTCCTGCAGTGTGTGTGTCGTGCTGTCGTCTCTCTGTAGAAGAACTTGTTGCAGAGTCGACACAGGAAGCCAGAAACAGGAACCACAAAACTACTTCCTGTGGAGACAGGAAGTGACATCAGTGAGTGTTTGGATACACACTTCCGACACGACACACCTGAGCTCTGATCCTCTAATCTCTGAGACTGTCTGAGACTGTCTGAGACTGAGACATAACGTGACCATCAGACTGTTGGAAACGTTCTGCTGCTCTGGGCTCAGACGAGCAGGCCGAGGCAGACGTACCAGTTATTGACCTCGCTCTACGGGACATATTTTTAACTTCATCCACACAAATTATACACGCAGACGTTCAGGAAGACTTCAGGATGATGACGATCACGTTTGTTCAGTGATGTGACCTACGGGTTGGTCATCGTGGTCGCTTGTTCGAAGGCTTTCACTGTCTCAGCTGATGTGTGTCGCTCTGCTCTGATTGGAGCAGCTGGTTGCCGGGCGGAAATCATCAGACACGCTCAAAATCTATCTAACAGTTACTACGGTAACCACAGGAACGTACCATATATGGTGTGCGGGTCATATTCCTCTCTGTGTGTTTCCTGTGCGTCAGCTGCCTGCAACAAACACACACAGCGTTCACATAACGTTCATTTAACATTAAAACAACCGTCACTGAAGCTTCAGGTACCTCCAACACTTTGTCCTCTGCTTCGTCTCTTCCTGCACCCTCCTCTACTTCCACCTCCTCCTCCTCCTCCTCCTCCTCTTCTTCCTCCTCAAAGCAGCCAACAGCGTCCACTGTGATAAGCTCCTCTTCCTGAGCCTCCTCTAGGTGCACCTGGGAGGAGACAGACGGAGAATCACAGGACCTGTCGTCTTGCATCACATGACCTGTCGTCTCGCATCACATGACCTCTCACCTGCTGCTTGTGCTCTGCAGACTTCATGTGCTCCACAAACTTCCTGGGCGTCCTGAAGTGACGTTTACACACCGGACAGAAGGGACGACACAGCTGTTTACACACCTGGACACACACACACGCACCTAGTGTTACCATGGTGATCCTATCAATCGGAGCACATCTCCATGTGCGGTCTGATGTCACTTCCTGTTGATTTTAAGAGATCAACAGTCGCAGGACCAAACACCACACAGGACTTTTCAAGGACTTTCCAGGACTTCAAGGACCCTTGGAAACAATGACAAAGCTAACATGGCATGCTGACATGTGCTAACCTAACACAGGTGACCTCTACCTCTAACCAATCAAAGCCAGCTCTGACTGTGATGTCATCAGTGCTCACCTTGTGTTGTTTCATCTGTCGATGGGTGATGACATCACCGCTGAAGTGAGTCTGACAGGTGTCGCACCAGCGCTGTGTGTCAGGCCGACGCCCCCTGCAGGTCAAAGGTCGATCAGTCAGGGTGTGTGTGTGTGTGTTCATACCTGTCCTGCAGTGTGTGTGTGTGTGTGTGTGTGTGTTCATACCTGTCCTGCAGTGTGTGTGTGTGTGTGTGTTCATACCTGTCCTGCAGTGTGTGTGTTTTGACGCTGATACACTGTGTGATGTCATTCAGTCTCCTCAGGTGTTCTGATCCGGTCATGTGCTCCTGAAACACCTGAACACACACACACACACTGGTTCACCTGCGCACTGTGACAGCAGACTCAGGTGTGTGTGTGTGTGTGTGTGTGTGTGTACCTGTAGCGAGCGGCAGGTGACGTTACAGACGTGACAGTGGAGTCCACCTGTCCGCTCCGTCTGTCCGAACTCTCGGCTCTCGCTGCTCTGCTGGATGGTGACCTTCAGAGACGCCACGCTCTGCAGCTGCACACACACACACACACACGTTACAACGTTTATACTCGGGAGTGATGTCATAGCGTGCGATGACATCACGCTTCATCACCTCAGCTGCTTTGCTGTCCTCATCGTGCTCTGCTGCCCTCTGCTGGTCTGCAGGAGGAAGTCTGGACGAGACGCCGTCTGACGCACTTCCTGTGGAGCAGCTCTCACCGCCTAGTTGATCACATGACCCAGGGACTCTCTCTCTATTGGTCAGTTTGGCGTCCTCTGTGCAGCCTGTAGAGGGCGCTGGCGCTGACCCGTCCAGTCTCGTCCTCTTCGTCTCCGTCACTCCTGAACCTCCGTCAGGTCCCGCGTCTCCTCTCTCTTCTTCTGTGGTGGCGGAGCTGCAGCAAGGCCAGCTGTCCGAGCTTCCTGTCCCTGAGCCCGCCCACTTCCTGCCTGACACCTGACAAAGAGGCGGTCTGCGCCGTACGGGGCCGACAGGGAATCGAACCCGCGTCACAGACTTCACTGTAGTAGGTACAAAACACCTGGAGACAGACAACATGTCATAAACCTGGATAGTCTCTGAGACTATCACAGACTGTCTAAAACCTGGACATAATCTCTGTGACGTCTCCACAGACTGTCTAAAACCTGGACGTAGTCTCTGAGACTATCACAGACTGTCTAAAACCTGGACGTAGTCTCTGAGACTATCACAGACTGTCTAAAACCTGGACGTAGTCTCTGTGACGTCTCGCAGACTGTCTAAAACCTGGATGTAGTCTCTGTGACGTCCCTGCAGACTGTCTAAACCTGGACGTAGTCTCTGTGACTATCACAGACTGTCTAAAACCTGGACGTAGTCTCTGAGACTATCACAGACTGTCTAAAACCTAGACGTAGTCTCTGTGACGTCTCACAGACTGTCTAAAACCTGGACGTAGTCTCTGTGAGTATCACAGACTGTCTAAAACCTGGACGTAGTCTCTGTGACGTCTCGCAGACTGTCTAAAACCTGGACGTAGTCTCTGTGACGTCTCCACAGACTGTCTAAAACCTGGACGTAGTCTCTGAGACTATCACAGACTGTCTAAGACCTGGACGTAGTCTCTGTGACGTCTCACAGACTGTCTAAAACCTGGACGTAGTCTCTGAGACTATCACAGACTGTCTAAAACCTGGATGTAGTCTCTGTGACGTCCCTGCAGACTGTCTAAACCTGGACGTAGTCTCTGTGACTATCACAGACTGTCTAAAACCTGGACGTAGTCTCTGAGACTATCACAGACTGTCTAAAACCTGGACGTAGTCTCTGAGACTATCACAGACTGTCTAAAACCTGGACGTAGTCTCTGTGACGTCTCGCAGACTGTCTAAAACCTGGATGTAGTCTCTGTGACGTCCCTGCAGACTGTCTAAACCTGGACGTAGTCTCTGTGACTATCACAGACTGTCTAAAACCTGGACGTAGTCTCTGAGACTATCACAGACTGTCTAAAACCTGGACGTAGTCTCTGTGACGTCTCACAGACTGTCTAAAACCTGGACGTAGTCTCTGAGACTATCACAGACTGTCTAAAACCTGGACGTAGTCTCTGTGACGTCTCGCAGACTGTCTAAAACCTGGACGTAGTCTCTGTGACGTCTCCACAGACTGTCTAAAACCTGGACGTAGTCTCTGAGACTATCACAGACTGTCTAAAACCTGGACATAATCTCTGTGACGTCTCCACAGACTGTCTAAAACCTGGACGTAGTCTCTGAGACTATCACAGACTGTCTAAGACCTGGACGTAGTCTCTGTGACGTCTCACAGACTGTCTAAAACCTGGACGTAGTCTCTGAGACTATCACAGACTGTCTAAAACCTGGACGTAGTCTCTGAGACTATCACAGACTGTCTAAAACCTGGACGTAGTCTCTGTGACGTCTCGCAGACTGTCTAAAACCTGGATGTAGTCTCTGTGACGTCCCTGCAGACTGTCTAAACCTGGACGTAGTCTCTGTGACTATCACAGACTGTCTAAAACCTGGACGTAGTCTCTGAGACTATCACAGACTGTCTAAAACCTGGACGTAGTCTCTGTGACGTCTCACAGACTGTCTAAAACCTGGACGTAGTCTCTGTGACTATCACAGACTGTCTAAAACCTGGACGTAGTCTCTGTGACGTCTTGCAGACTGTCTAAAACCTGGACGTAGTCTCTGTGACGTCCCCACAGACTGTCTAAAACCTGGACGTAGTCTCTGTGACTATCACAGACTGTCTAAAACCTGGACGTAATCTCTGTGACGTCTCCACAGACTGTCTAAAACCTGGACGTAGTCTCTGTGACGTCTCGCAGACTGTCTAAAACCTGGACGTAGTCTCTGTGACGTCTCGCAGACTGTCTAAAACCTGGATGTAGTCTCTGAGACGTCCCCGCAGACTGTCTAAAACCTGGACGTAGTCTCTGTGACTATCACAGACTGTCTAAAACCTGGACGTAGTCTCTGTGACGTCTCGCAGACTGTCTAAAACCTGGACGTAGTCTCTGTGACGTCCTGGCAGACTGTCTAAAACCTGGACATAGTCTCTGTGACGTCTCACAGACTGTCTAAAACCTGGACGTAGTCTCTGAGACTATCACAGACTGTCTAAAACCTGGACGTAATCTCTGTGACGTCTCCACAGACTGTCTAAAACCTGGACGTAGTCTCTGAGACTATCACAGACTGTCTAAAACCTGGACGTAGTCTCTGTGACGTCTCGCAGACTGTCTAAAACCTGGACGTAGTCTCTGTGACGTCCCTGCAGACTGTCTAAACCTGGACGTAGTCTCTGTGACTATCACAGACTGTCTAAAACCTGGACGTAGTCTCTGAGACTATCACAGACTGTCTAAAACCTGGACGTAGTCTCTGTGACGTCTCGCAGACTGTCTAAAACCTGGACGTAGTCTCTGTGACGTCTCGCAGACTGTCTAAAACCTGGATGTAGTCTCTGAGACGTCCCCGCAGACTGTCTAAAACCTGGACGTAGTCTCTGTGACTATCACAGACTGTCTAAAACCTGGACGTAGTCTCTGTGACGTCTCGCAGACTGTCTAAAACCTGGACGTAGTCTCTGAGACTATCACAGACTGTCTAAAACCTGGACGTAGTCTCTGTGACTATCACAGACTGTCTAAAACCTGGACGTAGTCTCTGTGACTCACTCACCTGTCACCTGTCCTCCGCTGCTGTCTGACCATGATGAAGCCTTGATGACCTGAATCAAATATTAATAATAATGAATAAATAACATTTAATAATTTAATATTTGTATAAAGAACTCCCTTTAAACTTTACTCACTTTAAACAGCGGAAGTGCTCGTTGGTCCTGCAGACAAAGAACTACAAAACTACAAACTACATGGAGAAATTTGAACGTCAGATTATCAGGACGGTTTAATATGTGAGCCGAACGATAAACGGACCTCTGTGGATTATCACCGTGTCTTAATTAATGTAATATAATTAACTGTAGTTGGTTCATCATCAAACAAACTTTAAATTCGCTGATTTTTAATACAAATCTGGCGCCATCCGGAAGTCAACGCAAAGAATCGTCTCCTCCAATCAGACGGGGGCTGACGTCAGTGTTTTAACTGATTAATCAGCTGATTAATTAGGATAAAAACGCGTCATTTAATTAAAGTTAAATTGATCTCTAAAGCTAAAGCTAAAGCTAGCTGCGCTCCATGTAAACACACGGCTCTCTGTTTGTGTCTGAGCCGCTCTCTGTCGCCCCCCGCCGGTCAGGAGGACAAACAGCGGCCGCCGGTGGAACTGCAGCTTTTAAACTGACCCGAGATCTGCTGCTCAGTCACACACAAATACTGCAGAGTGCAAGTACTCAAGTATTCTGAGCGCCATGTAGTACTATCATGTAATTAAAGTACATGTATATTCATACCTGATGTTGTGCTGTGCGCGTCCAGGCTCCAGGGGAGCACTCTGATTGGCTGCTGACGTCTGGAAGTCATTTCCATGTTGCAGTGCATCAGTGGTATTTCCTGGATTCACAGACAAGCTGCAGACTTCAACATTCAGACACAGACAGACCAGAACCAGGACCAGAACCTGGACCCCATGTGGTCCGGGTCATCCCAGGATAGACTTCCTGTCACTATGATTAAAACTAATGAATAATTAATGATCCTACATTAAACATGATGTGAACATGAACACGCTTCCTGTCTGTCACAGAGACATGTGACATCATCAGGGTGTCACGGTGGTGCAGTGGTCGCCTCACAGCTGGAAGGTTCTGGGTTTGAACCTGCCACGTGCTGCCCGACAGCTTCCTCCCACAGGAGTCCAGAGATGCTGCTGAGCCCGGGTACACTGACCATTTGCCCAGCTCCTGTTCTGGCACGACACTGGCTCCGTCAGCATTTCCCCATCAACGCCCCGAGCCTGAAAACCTCCTCTTCTTCTTCATGGTGATCCAAAACTCCACTAACACTCCCCCGGAGCTAACAGCAGGTAACAAACTGAGCTAACATGAGTTAGCTAACATGAGCTAACATCTGTAAATCAGAGAGCAGCTGGAGTTGATCGAGTTTCACGTTTTCAATGAAGACAAACAGAAAGTTTCCATCTGTTTTTCATCCTGGTTGGAAAAATGTTTCTCTATGAAGACAAACGTCTTCTCTGTCCGTTTGTGTCCAAAAGTCTGTGGACGGCTGAGCATACATGACACTGAGGTGTAAAAGTGATTTTGAACATGAATCATGTGACTTAAACCATCGTGTTTAATGGCTCCACCAGCTGATTATTTCATCAGACTGCAGAACAACATTCACGTTTTCTTCAGCTAATTCAGCTAACTGTTGAAGTCTGTGACATATCGAGGCAAAGCTGTCCTCTCCTTCACAGTTAATTTAACAAGACAAACAGAAGATCAAGATCAGAGAACAAAGACCAGGTAAAGCTAAACAGAACCTCTGAACCAGCAGTGTCCAGTCTAACAGTGAACACAGCAACAGAACCTCTGAACCAGCAGTGTCCAGTCTAACAGTGAACACAGCAACAGAACCTCTGAACCAGCAGTGTCCAGTCTAACAGTGAACACAGCAGCCTATCGAGGTGGTTTTCTTGCCGGGTTTGGCTCCTGACATCCCGGGCTGAGTCAGTTCCATCATAAACTGTAAATCACCTCGGTACTGTAACATTATTCCCTGTTGCTCTCAGAGGCTGAGCTCCAACTGGGTCTGGCTGCTGAGCCCGGTTCAGTTAGCTGCTATCTGAAAACATGACTTGTGTTGGTGAAACTGAAGTACAGAAGGAGACTTTTAAGTCTGAACTGTTGAACAGACGCTGTGTTTCCATTGGTTAATAGATTCACCACATGTTTGTTCAGAGAGGACTTCCTGTCTCTGAGGAGTTTGAACTTCCTGCGGTCTGAATCCGTTCCAGGAAGTCTCCCACAGATCAGCTTCATATTCAACACGAGGCAGACTGGAGGTCAGCGTAGAGTCACAGTCTGTGGGAGTCTCATAAGATCCTTTTGTTTCTGCTCAAGACCACTTCAAGGACTTACATACTCTATGAACAGCCAAGGGTCAATCACGGGACAGCCAATCAGACGAGCCAATTAGGTGAGGGCCAATTAGACGAGAGCCAACGTTCTGCACTGCTGAACTCTCTCTCAAAAACAAACAGTGAAACAGGAACTGTGTCATACTTGCCTGTATTTGATTGGCCCCTGCGGTGTCTCGCTGGATGATGTCACAGCTGGTGGTCACGTGATGAAGCAACACAAACACTGTTTGTTGTATTAAACTTTATTTACCGACACGAGACTCAAACCTGCGTCATCAACAACACGCTCAACATGCTGAGGCTCCGTGTCACAGCATGACGTCATGGTAATATGATTAATATTTAATATGACGATGATGTCACAACACGCGTGTGCAGTCCATCACCTGATCCCACCGACCACAGGAAGTGACATCAGCTGTGGGTCAGTAAAAGTCCTGCTCGTAGTCTGTGGCGTCCATCAGCTGCTTCATCTCTGACACGCTATTGGCCAGATAGGACGACAGCTCCTCTGACAGACAGACACAGGAAGTGAGGTCATCAAACAGGAAGCAGAAGACTGACACTACATCTAAGATGGCAGACCACGTTAACTTCCTGTCTCACCTGCTCCCAGCACGCCCAGCACCGCGGAGGCGGAGACTGACCCCAGGTTGTTGCGAGCGATGCAGCGATAGGTTCCTGAGTCGTCTGGCCCCGCCCCTTCGATCTGCAGCCAGCTGGAGAGCTCGAATTTCAGAGGACCGCCCCGAGACTGTGGAGACAGAGCAGGACTCAGCCTGAGGGTTCTGGTTCTGGTTCTGGTTCTGGTCTCTGAGCCTCACCTGCACTGAGATGTGCGGGTCGTCTCCAGGCAGCACCACGTCACGCCCCTCCTTCCTCCACTCCACCAGCGCCATCGGAAACGCAAACACCTCGCACAGGAAGACGAGACTGCTGCCGGACTGGTTCACCTGGCTGTGAGGGGGCACCTTAATGATGGGCACTGACAGGGAGACAGGTGAGAGGGAGACAGGTGACAGGGAGACAGTGAGAGGGAGACAGGTGAGAGAGAGACAGGTGACAGGGAGACAGTGAGAGGGAGACAGGTGACAGGGAGACAGTGAGAGGGAGACAGGTGACAGGGAGACAGTGAGAGGGAGACAGGTGAGAGAGAGACAGGTGACAGGGAGACAGTGAGAGGGAGACAGGTGACAGGGAGACAGTGAGAGGGAGACAGGTGACAGGGAGACAGTGAGAGGTCAGAGGGAGACAGGTGAGAGGGAGACAGTGAGAGGTGAGAGGGAGACAGGTGACAGGGAGACAGTGAGAGGTGAGAGGGAGACAGGTGACAGGGAGACAGTGAGAGGGAGACAGGTGAGAGAGAGAGACAGGTGACAGGGAGACAGGTGAGAGGGAGACAGGTGAGAGGTGAGAGGGAGACAGGTGACAGGGAGACAGTGAGAGGTGAGAGGGAGACAGGTGACAGGGAGACGGTGAGAGGGAGACAGGTGAGAGAGAGACAGGTGACAGGGAGACAGTGAGAGGGAGACAGGTGACAGGGAGACAGTGAGAGGGAGACAGGTGACAGAGAGACAGGTGACAGGGAGACAGTGAGAGGGAGACAGGTGAGAGAGAGAAAGGTGACAGGGAGACAGTGAGAGGGAGACAGGTGACAGGGAGACAGTGAGAGGGAGACAGGTGACAGGGAGACAGTGAGAGGGAGACAGGTGAGAGAGAGAAAGGTGACAGGGAGACAGTGAGAGGGAGACAGGTGACAGGGAGACAGTGAGAGGGAGACAGGTGACAGGGAGACAGTGAGAGGGAGACAGGTGAGAGAGAGAAAGGTGACAGGGAGTCAGTAAGAGGGAGACAGGTGAGAGGTGAGAGGGAGACAGGTGAGAGAGAGACAGGTGACAGGGAGACAGTGAGAGGGAGACAGGTGACAGGGAGACAGTGAGAGGGAGACAGGTGAGAGAGAGAAAGGTGACAGGGAGTCAGTAAGAGGGAGACAGGTGAGAGGTGAGAGGGAGACAGGTGACAGGGAGACAGGTGAGAGGGAGACAGGTGAGAGAGAGACAGGTGACAGGGAGACAGTGAGAGGGAGACAGGTGACAGGGAGACAGTGAGAGGGAGACAGGTGAGAGAGAGACAGGTGACAGGGAGACAGTGAGAGGGAGACAGGTGACAGGGAGACAGTGAGAGGGAGACAGGTGAGAGAGAGACAGGTGACAGGGAGACAGTGAGAGGGAGACAGGTGACAGGGAGACAGTGAGAGGGAGACAGGTGACAGGGAGACAGTGAGAGGGAGACAGGTGAGAGAGAGACAGGTGACAGGGAGACAGTGAGAGGGAGACAGGTGACAGGGAGACAGTGAGAGGGAGACAGGTGAGAGAGAGACAGGTGACAGGGAGACAGTGAGAGGGAGACAGGTGACAGGGAGACAGTGAGAGGGAGACAGGTGAGAGAGAGACAGGTGACAGGGAGACAGTGAGAGGGAGACAGGTGACAGGGAGACAGTGAGAGGGAGACAGGTGACTCAGAGACGGTGACAGGGAGTCAGTAAGAGGGAGACAGGTGAGAGGTGAGAGGGAGACAGGTGACAGGGAGACAGGTGAGAGGGAGACAGGGAGACAGTGAGAGGGAGACAGGTGACAGGGAGACAGTGAGAGGTGAGAGGGAGACAGGTGACAGGGAGACGTGAGAGGGAGACAGGTGAGAGAGAGACAGGTGACAGGGAGACAGTGAGAGGGAGACAGGTGACAGGGAGACAGTGAGAGGGAGACAGGTGACAGGGAGACAGTGAGAGGGAGACAGGTGAGAGAGAGACAGGTGACAGGGAGACAGTGAGAGGGAGACAGGTGACAGGGAGACAGTGAGAGGGAGACAGGTGAGAGAGAGACAGGTGACAGGGAGACAGTGAGAGGGAGACAGGTGACAGGGAGACAGTGAGAGGGAGACAGGTGACAGGGAGACAGTGAGAGGGAGACAGGTGAGAGAGAGACAGGTGACAGGGAGACAGTGAGAGGGAGACAGGTGACAGGGAGACAGTGAGAGGGAGACAGGTGACAGGGAGACAGTGAGAGGTCAGAGGGAGACAGGTGAGAGGGAGACAGTGAGAGGTGAGAGGGAGACAGGTGACAGGGAGACAGTGAGAGGTGAGAGGGAGACAGGTGACAGGGAGACAGTGAGAGGTGAGAGGGAGACAGGTGACAGGGAGACGGTGAGAGGGAGACAGGTGAGAGAGAGACAGGTGACAGGGAGACAGTGAGAGGGAGACAGGTGACAGGGAGACAGTGAGAGGGAGACAGGTGACAGAGAGACAGGTGACAGGGAGACAGTGAGAGGGAGACAGGTGAGAGAGAGAAAGGTGACAGGGAGACAGTGAGAGGGAGACAGGTGACAGGGAGACAGTGAGAGGGAGACAGGTGACAGGGAGACAGTGAGAGGGAGACAGGTGAGAGAGAGAAAGGTGACAGGGAGACAGTGAGAGGGAGACAGGTGACAGGGAGACAGTGAGAGGGAGACAGGTGAGAGAGAGAAAGGTGACAGGGAGTCAGTAAGAGGGAGACAGGTGAGAGGTGAGAGGGAGACAGGTGAGAGAGAGACAGGTGACAGGGAGACAGTGAGAGGGAGACAGGTGACAGGGAGACAGTGAGAGGGAGACAGGTGAGAGAGAGAAAGGTGACAGGGAGTCAGTAAGAGGGAGACAGGTGAGAGGTGAGAGGGAGACAGGTGACAGGGAGACAGGTGAGAGGGAGACAGGTGAGAGAGAGACAGGTGACAGGGAGACAGTGAGAGGGAGACAGGTGACAGGGAGACAGTGAGAGGGAGACAGGTGAGAGAGAGACAGGTGACAGGGAGACAGTGAGAGGGAGACAGGTGACAGGGAGACAGTGAGAGGGAGACAGGTGAGAGAGAGACAGGTGACAGGGAGACAGTGAGAGGGAGACAGGTGACAGGGAGACAGTGAGAGGGAGACAGGTGACAGGGAGACAGTGAGAGGGAGACAGGTGAGAGAGAGACAGGTGACAGGGAGACAGTGAGAGGGAGACAGTGAGAGGGAGACAGGTGAGAGAGAGACAGGTGACAGGGAGACAGTGAGAGGGAGACAGGTGACAGGGAGACAGTGAGAGGGAGACAGGTGAGAGAGAGACAGGTGACAGGGAGACAGTGAGAGGGAGACAGGTGACAGGGAGACAGTGAGAGGGAGACAGGTGACAGAGAGACGGTGACAGGGAGTCAGTAAGAGGGAGACAGGTGAGAGGTGAGAGGGAGACAGGTGACAGGGAGACAGGTGAGAGGGAGACAGGGAGACAGTGAGAGGGAGACAGGTGACAGGGAGACAGTGAGAGGTGAGAGGGAGACAGGTGACAGGGAGACGTGAGAGGGAGACAGGTGAGAGAGAGACAGGTGACAGGGAGACAGTGAGAGGGAGACAGGTGACAGGGAGACAGTGAGAGGGAGACAGGTGAGAGAGAGACAGGTGACAGGGAGACAGTGAGAGGGAGACAGGTGACAGGGAGACAGTGAGAGGGAGACAGGTGAGAGAGAGACAGGTGACAGGGAGACAGTGAGAGGGAGACAGGTGACAGGGAGACAGTGAGAGGGAGACAGGTGACAGAGAGACGGTGACAGGGAGTCAGTAAGAGGGAGACAGGTGAGAGGTGAGAGGGAGACAGGTGACAGGGAGACAGGTGAGAGGGAGACAGGGAGACAGTGAGAGGGAGACAGGTGAGAGGTGGACAGGTGAGAGGTGAGAGGGAGACAGGGAGACAGTGAGAGGGAGACAGGTGACAGGGAGACAGTGAGAGGTGAGAGGGAGACAGGTGACAGGGAGACGGTGAGAGGGAGACAGGTGAGAGAGAGATAGGTGAGAGGGAGACAGGTGACAGGGAGACGGTGAGAGGGAGACAGGTGAGAGAGAGACAGGTGACAGGGAGACAGTGAGAGGGAGACAGGTGACAGGGAGACAGTGAGAGGTGAGAGGGAGACAGGTGACAGGGAGACGGTGAGAGGGAGACAGGTGAGAGAGAGATAGGTGAGAGGGAGACAGGTGACAGGGAGACGGTGAGAGGGAGACAGGTGAGAGAGAGACAGGTGACAGGGAGACAGTGAGAGGGAGACAGGTGACAGGGAGACAGTGAGAGGGAGACAGGTGAGAGGTGAGAGGGAGACAGGTGACAGGGAGACAGGTGAGAGGTGAGAGGGAGACAGGTGAGAGAGAGACAGGTGAGAGGGAGACAGGTGACAGGTGAGAGGGAGACAGGGAGACAGTGAGAGGGAGACAGGTGACAGGGAGACAGGTGACAGGTGAGAGGGAGACAGGGAGACAGTGAGAGGGAGACAGGTGACAGGGAGACAGTGAGAGGTGAGAGGGAGACAGGTGACAAGGAGACGGTGAGAGGGAGACAGGTGAGAGAGAGACAGGTGACAGGGAGACAGTGAGAGGGAGACAGGTGACTGGGAGACAGGTGAGAGAGAGACAGGTGACAGGGAGACAGTGAGAGGGAGACAGGTGACAGGGAGACAGTGAGAGGGAGACAGGTGACAGGGAGACAGGTGACAGGTGAGAGGGAGACAGGTGACAGGGAGACAGTGAGAGGGAGACAGGTGAGAGAGAGAGACAGGTGAGAGGGAGACAGGTGAGAGGGAGACAGGTGAGAGGGAGACAGTGAGAGGTGAGAGGGAGACAGGTGAGAGGTGAGAGGGAGACAGTGAGAGGTGAGAGGGAGACAGGTGAGAGGTGAGAGGGAGACAGGTGACAGGGAGACGGTGAGAGGGAGACAGGTGACAGGGAGACAGTGAGAGGGAGACAGGTGAGAGGGAGACAGTGAGAGGGAGACAGGTGAGAGGTGAGAGGGAGACAGGTGAGAGAGAGACAGGTGAGAGGGAGACAGGTGAGAGGGAGACAGGTGAGAGAGAGAGACAGGTGAGAGGGAGAGAAGTGACAGGTGAGAGGGAGACAGTGAGAGGTGAGAGGGAGACAGGTGACAGGGAGACAGGTGAGAGAGAGACAGGTGACAGGGAGACAGTGAGAGGGAGACAGGTGACAGGGAGACAGTGAGAGGGAGACAGGTGACAGGGAGACAGGTGACAGGTGAGAGGGAGACAGGTGACAGGGAGACAGGTGACAGGGAGACAGTGAGAGGGAGACAGGTGAGAGAGAGAGACAGGTGAGAGGGAGACAGGTGAGAGGGAGACAGTGAGAGGTGAGAGGGAGACAGGTGAGAGGTGAGAGGGAGACAGTGAGAGGTGAGAGGGAGACAGGTGAGAGGTGAGAGGGAGACAGGTGACAGGGAGACGGTGAGAGGGAGACAGGTGACAGGGAGACAGTGAGAGGGAGACAGGTGAGAGGGAGACAGTGAGAGGGAGACAGGTGACAGGGAGACGGTGAGAGGGAGACAGGTGAGAGGGAGACAGGTGAGAGAGAGAGACAGGTGAGAGGGAGAGAAGTGACAGGTGAGAGGGAGACAGTGAGAGGTGAGAGGGAGACAGGTGACAGGGAGACGGTGAGAGGGAGACAGGTGACAGGGAGACAGTGAGAGGGAGACAGGTGACAGGTGAGAGAGAGACAGGTGAGGGAGACAGGTGTGTATCAGTGTGTGTGTGTGTGTGTGTGAGAGAGAATAACTTTCATTAATTTATTTTAATTGAATTCAAACTTTTCTTCTTGAGAATCTCTGGAAGTTATTCACACACACACACACGCGCGCGCGCGCGCGCGCACACACACACGCGCGCGCGCACAGGTGTCGTACCTGTCTTGCACGGGCCCCTCCCTCTGGTCTTCAGGTGTGTTTTGGTGAACGCGGCCTCTCTGAACTGACACATGTTCATGTATGTGACTCCGTCAGTGCCACACACCGCCTCCTGCTCCTCACACACACACACCTCCTCCTCTTCATCCTCCTCTCCTCCTCCTCCTCCTGCGGGCCGCGGGTCCGCCTGACACCGCAGCCCGGTCCCGCAGAGCCCGTAGAAGACGCTTCGGTCCCCCGGGTCGCACGCCTGACCCTCCAGGTTCCCGCACTCCTTACAGCAGCCGCAGGAGTCCATCACCAAGCCGGCCCGGCAGCCTCTGTTGTCCGGGCACAGGTCCGGCTCGCACGGCCCGCAGCCCATGACGTCCCCGTCGGTCCCGGTCCCGTTCCCGCTCCGCGCCCCGCCGACTCCCAGCTCCTCATCCAGCCGGTCGTAGTCCAGCAGCGGGTCGGTGAGGGAGATGTGGCCGGGCGGCCCGGTGCTGAGGTCGGGCAGGCGGTTGGGGAGGGCTCGGCATGTATGGAGGTTCAGACAGAGGCTGAGGAGAACCAGCGCTCTCATCGTGAGCCGGGCCGTGTGGGTCACCGGGACCGGACGGGTGATGCCGGGTCGGTTCTTTCTTTCTCTTACAACCCAGAACGAGAGCCGTCCAGAACCCGACACTCACATTCCTATCCGACCCGAACCCCGCGAAAAACACGAAGACAGAAGAAACACTAGAATAAAAGTTTCAGTTCCGGTTAGAACCGGTCCCACTTTAAAGTTTGGACCTGAACGGAACCATCCGAGGTTTAAACAGCTGAGCCGCTCGCGCTGCTCACAGACAGAGACAAGCGCGAGACACCACAGTCAGGTCTGTCAGAATAAAACGTTCAACATCCGGTCAGACCTTTCAAAATAAAAACACGACGACAAACATGTTTTTAAGTCAGACAACTCTTTGAAGAGAAGTTTTATTTAGACAGTCTGCGGGGACGTCACAGAGACTACGTCCAGGTTTTAGGCAGTTTGCAAGACGTCACGGAGACTACGTCCAGGTTTTAGACAGTCTGCGGGGACGTCACGGAGACTACGTCCAGGTTTTAGACAGTCTGCAAGACGTCACAGAGACTACGTCCAGGTTTTAGACAGTCTGCGGGGACGTCACGGAGACTACGTCCAGGTTTTAGACAGTCTGCGGGAACGTCACAGAGACTACGTCCAGGTTTTAGACAGTCTGCGGGGACGTCACAGAGACTACGTCCAGGTTTTAGACAGTCTGCGGGGACGTCACGGAGACTACGTCCAGGTTTTAGACAGTCTGCAAGACGTCACAGAGACTACGTCCAGGTTTAGACAGTCTGCAGGACGTCACAGAGACTACGTCCAGGTTTTAGACAGTCTGCAAGACGTCACAGAGACTACGTCCAGGTTTTAGACAGTCTGCGGGGACGTCACAGAGACTACGTCCAGGTTTCAGACAGTCTGCAAGACGTCACAGAGACTACGTCCAGGTTTCAGACAGTCTGCGGGGACGTCACAGAGACTATGTGGCAGTCTTATTTTGCTTGCTGAAATTCAAAGTAAATAATGAACTCTCTTTTATTTTGAAGGCACAGCGTTCTTACTTCCTGTCTCGCTCTGACTTACCTGACAGTCCGTTCAGGTTCTGGGATGTTTTCAGGCTGGAGGTTTGATGTGTTTCTTTCAGCAGCTGTGTGGCTCGGCTCCCTTCCCCCCACGAGACCTGACATCTGTTAAACTCATCATCAGGTCTACAGAAGGGTTTTAAAAGGAGTCTGGAGAGATTTCCAGGGTATTCCAGGCGGTTTTAGGTCTCTTTCCAGGAGGATTAGAAGAAGGAGTTTTGATAATCATCTCCAGAGTACAGACTCACAAAGCAATGTCAGGGCAACTCGTGGTTCAGTATCCTAAACAAGACTCTTCACACTTTAAGTTGCAGACCAGATTACCTGATCAGTACATGACCGGCCTTTGACTGAGGGGTCAGAGGTCATTGGCCTTGTTTGAGATGAAAGCCGATTGCAGTTGGGGGAGCTTGGAAAACGCTCACCTTAAGTTGAACAGCTGGCTAACAGTGGAGGAAGTGTTGCTGATAAAACAGACGCGATGCTGAAAATCGTCTGTCAAGATTAAGAAACATGGATGCAGCTCAGATTGTCGCTTGTCGTGATTTGGTTTGATGATCCTTGTGCAGGAGGTTCTCTTCCATGATGTCTCAGGAGTCTTAAGATGGTTCATGACTGAACTCTTTAGATCCGTCAGATGTCCACAGAGGAATTCAAAGAAAGCCCAAAGAATTCTTCAAAGAGGTTCCAGTAGTATTCATGAAGGGCTCTTGGTGGTTCCTTGGGTTTTTTAACACTGCCTTCAATTGGTGACCTAGTGAAGGCTCCATGGATCATCAAGGACACTACGGGGCTCCTCTTGGAGGTTCTCGGGTTCACTGAGGACATTCAGTGGTACAAGCAAGCTGAGGGTATAAAGGTTTAACATGAATACTGTCATGACCACAGAAGAAGAATTAAGACAACATCAAAGACTGAATTTGATCTGATCACATTTTATTTGGTTAGAAGTTTTAAGTCTTTGTAACAAGTTTTAAGTCAAGTCTTAAGTCTTTGTAACAAGGCTCAAAGTACTTCTTGCACTGGTGCGTTCACTGTCCCGGGCCCCTGCTGTTGTGCGTGTGTAACCCCTTGTGTTCGACTCAGTTTGTTGCTCTGTCACTTTTATAGTTTCACCACTTCACAGTGAAACCCTGAAAAGAATCCGGCGGTGGCAGAGTGACGGCGTCTGCAGACAGAAATAGAGGCGTAATGGAGGGTTTGTGGTGCTGGTGTTATACTTCAGTCTGCTCCCTGAGTTATTTAGTGCCCAGCGTTGTACTTTTCCCTGATGGATGCAGCATGTCAGCACACACAGTGCGCTTTAACACAGTTATTGTTGACGAGTTTCTCTGCTCATTGTGTGTGAACAGGTGAACCTGCTGTTTACCTGCATGTGAACATGTATTAGAGTCTGAGCCGGACTCCAACATGCACTTAACATTAACATTAACACTGCAGCACATTCATTATATGGACTCTATTTTTATGTATCCACGCTGAATTCTGGATATTATATAACATGTCAGCAGAACATGTATGTGTTAACTTTCACTGTAGTAAAATAAAGCCAATACAGGAAGTGCCAAAAACTACACTTCCTCTTATCGTACAGAGACTACGTCCAGGTTTTAGACAGTCTGCAGGGACGTCACAGAGACTACGTCTAGGTTTTAGACAGTCTGCGGGGACGTCACAGAGACTACGTCTAGGTTTTAGACAGTCTGCGGGGATGTCACGGAGACTACGTCCAGGTTTTAGACAGTCTGCGGGGACGTCACAGAGACTACGTCCAGGTTTTAGACAGTCTGCGGGGACGTCACAGAGACTACGTCTAGGTTTTAGACAGTCTGCGGGGACGTCACAGAGACTACGTCCAGGTTTTAGACAGTCTGAAGACGTCACGGAGACTACGTCCAGGTTTTAGACAGTCTGCGGGGACGTCTCAGAGACTACGTCCAGGTTTTAGACAGTCTGCGGGGACGTCACAGAGACTACGTCCAGGTTTTAGACAGTCTGCGGGGACGTCTCAGAGACTACGTCCAGGTTTTAGACAGTCTGCGGGGACGTCACAGAGACTACGTCCAGGTTTTAGACAGTGAAGCGTGGTGGTTTTAAGGTTGAGCTCATTCAAACTTTTACTCTGAAAATTTTAAACAAAACTTCAGGACACTTCAGGACAGGAAGCACTTTTATTCTGAAACACTTTTGCACTCCCCCATGATGTCACAGTGATGTCACAGTGATGTCACCAGTCGACAAACATCTTACATAATAGTGCTAGTGAAAGACACTATCCAGCTGCATTATGGGATATTTATTTGCAGATATTTGGACCTCTGAACCGGGTCAGACTGGTTTCAGAAGGTGTCACCTTCACTGCTGGCTCATGACCCTCCCCCACCCTCCTCCCCTGGCGGGGAGCAGATGCGGGAGATGAACAGACAGTTGTAGTTCCACAGGAGGAGCAGCAGCATCAGGAGCAGACTGCAGAGCAGCAGGACGGCCAGCAGGAGGCGACGACGAGACACTGCAGGAGAGGGGGAGGCGGTATATGTGAGAGGAAGAGGAGGAGGAGGAGGACGGTAAGAGGAGCAATGATGGAGCCACAAACAGAAACGTTTGAGCCCAGATGGTCTGAGGTCAGATCTGCTCTGTGATGAAGACATGGTCCTGGAGGTCCTGGAGGTCCTGGAGGTCCCGGAGGTCCTGGACGTCTGTGTTGTCAACCTCAGCTGGTCTATATTATAAACAGAAACAGGTCAATTGTTTGAAGAAACGACAGATTGTTTCTGTTCATAAACAAGAGAAGAAGAAACCCTGAGCATCTTCTTCTTCTGCTCCTTCATGTCATGTAGAGCTGAACTCTTTGAAGATGAGGAGGACGAGCAGGACATGGAGGACGAGGATGTCTCCTCTTTTCTGTTCCGCTTCATTATCAGCTCTAACTGCCTGTCTGTCTGTCTGTCTGCCTGACTGCCTGTCTGTCTGTCTGTGTTTTCACTTACTTCAACAACCATCTACACCACAGGTGTCCTTAACGAGCCACAGGTGTGGTTCTGACTGTTTTCATTGGCTTGTTCTTTGTGCTGCATGTTTTTTAATCTCATTGAGACCTTTGGTTAATTAAAGGTTAATAAGATGTATTCATTAACACATTAAACCTTTATTTCAACACATGAGCTTTTAATATTGCAGTCACACAGAATCAGGAGCCAATCAGCTCTCTTACAGCCAGGTGTTTCCCATCATGCTTTGGGTCCTGTAATCAGAGTAAAACTGGATTTGACCGGCTCGAGCTCGTCAGGTCATTACCGTCCATGTGAGCTCGTCAGCAGAGCCAGGCAGACACTAAGCAGCATGCTCTTTGTGTCTGACTCACCTCTCTGTGCTCCTCTTTGTTGGTCCCTTCTTCTTCTTCTTCTGTGGCACAGCTCCACCGCTTCTCGTCTCTTTGGCTGCAGCAGCCTCGGCCAATCAAACCAGCTGATCACAAGAAGAAAACAGCATGATGGTTAATCAGTGGAGAAGCTCCTCGGTTAATCACAGTAATCACATGCAGACGCTCACTTCCTGCTGAAGGTGAACTGCTTCGACGGTGAGGTGTGGAGCCGCGGTGGAGGTGGACGAATGGACAGAGGTGTCCTGTCAGCTTTACAGTCAGATGTTTGGAGGGACGGAGCTGCAGCGACCTTCAGACTCAGAGTCAACAACTAAAGTCCAGCTGCTGAATGCAGAGCTGCAACACTGAAGACCCAAACAAAGTCTGACACACGTTTTCACTTTAAGAGAATTTAATGAATGTTTGATTTTAAACTGTAGAATTTAAAACAACCCCAGTGTCACAAACAGCTGCTCTGCTTAATAATATAGACAACAGTGAACATGAATGCAGTCAGTGCAGACTTTAGTGGTACTACCTTATTACTTGCTTCGCTTTAAGGTTGTTAGTATATTAAAGCTATTTATTATTAACAAATTATTGTTAACTATTGTCCCCCAATTTTTGTCATAATTATTGACAATTGTCATCAAAATACTGGTGAATGTGCGACTGCAGGTCATTGAGAAGGCTCACAGCATTTAATCACCAACTTTTAATCATTTAATAACCAGTTATGCATTAACATAATTAACATGAGTTTTATTTTACCATTATGCATTTTTAATGGGTTTCATTTTATTTCTTATTTTTATTCAGTTCAGCGTGTGTTTTACCTGCCTCAGGTGTTTCCTCACTGCGTCATGACGTCATGGAACTTCCTCAGCTCGCACGTGCCTTGTTTATAATAGGGTGGAGGTGGCCTTCAGGTGGAGGCAGGAAGTTTCCGTGTTTTACTGTGTGCAGCACTTTGTGTCATATGTTGTTTATTGCTATACAAATAAAGTTGATTGATTAAACTGAGATTTTCATCACTTGCAGATGAAGTGAAGTTAGGAATGATGAGACACTGACACTGTAATGGCGGGAAATTCACCAACAAACCGCTCTAAATCTCTGCAATGTGGAGAACGTTTCCGCTTTCCCAGCGTCAGTGAACGCAACGTAATGTACGCGCACACGCAGCGCGAAGCGGGAAAACAGACAAAGGAGGACAGAGACAAAATGGCCGACAGCAGCGGTGGAGGACGTTTGCTGTTGACTGTGGTTTGTTTGATACATGTTTTTACATATAGCGCAGTTAACAGACATTTTTTAATTATTATTATTACTTTTAAATGAACATTTAGCACAGTGACAGTGTTAGCTTCCCCTAGCGTGACATTAGCTCTGTCAAGTGGCCGCCATCTTGTTACAGTGACTCAGCCAGGACAGGATGTTAAAATTAAAGATTAAAATAATTATAACTTGATTAATTTTCAGCTGATTTTCAAGTTTTGTTACAAATGCCAGACGTGTGGGGCGGCGTTCCGCTCGGCGTGTGTGAAGGCTCCGTTCTTGCTGCGGCGGTCCAGGCTTCCAATCCGACCTGCGGGTCTGTGCTGCATGTCATTCCCCACATTCCTGTCACTCTTCAGCTGTCCAGTGTCCATTGTCCTCCACAGACTGAAGATCACAAAGACTGAAGATCACAAAGACTGAAGATCACAAATTAAACAGCTGACACTGATACAAACAACACACAACATGAATGTGTCACGGTGCATCCAGACCACGGACCAGAGGAAGAGAAAAGAGTTGTAAGTTCAACAATAAAATCATTTTGTTGATTTGATGTAAATGTGTAGAAAAAACAGTAATGTTCATAAAATGGCATGCTTGTATTTTCTAAACAAGTTGGAGCACTCAGGAGCCAGGTTACCGTGTTTATGCAATCAGATGACTGAGTTGACAAATGATTAATGTATATGGAAATCTGCATAAAAATAAATTCATTACTGTATCTTAATAATTACTGAAGCCATTGAATGAATGTTGTTATGATCATAACCCTGTTAAAGGGTTTTTGTGGGCAAGTTTTTCCTCAAACCGAGGGTCTAAGGACAGAGGGTGTCACTCCCTGTACAGACGGTAAAGCCTCTGAGGTAATTGTACTTTCAATTAAATAAAATAACATTTGATTTGATTTGATAACATAAGTACACAAGGTAACTTAATTTGGAGGGTGTGATGGCGGACTGAGGATGAAAGGTAAGTCGATGGTCGGTGTGGCTTGTTGACCATTAACTGCGGTTTGTTCGTCTCAGATGAAAGTCTGTGAAACCTGCTGGTGTCTTTGAGGACATCTCTGTCAACATAGACCTCACAAAATGAATCACCTTCTTCTTCATCTCTTTATTCTTGGGAAATTTAAAGCAACCGAGTTGTTCGTCCAGGTAAGATGCATTTGCAGTTTGTTGAAGCTAGCTAGCTAGCAAGGGCTGTACCAGCTGAGTGTAACCAGGTTCAATGGAACGGAGAACCACAGATTCTTTCACGCTGAAGGTTTTTATACTGCATTAGTGTAAGGGGGCGAGGTTATACTAAGTAAAGCTTCAGTGCGTCATTGAGCCATGATTTAAAAACACTCACATAATCCTGAACTCAAAACTGGTGAAGAAATGTTCACCAGCTTCACATCGTTTACTGTCTTCATGTTTCACCAAGTATTGCCCGACTTGTTTGATGTATCTTGGAAAAAATAATTACTCTAATTGTAATTAGGGTTGCAAAGGGGTGGCAAGTTTCTGGAAACTTTCCATGACAAGTTAAGTTTAAGAATTTTGAAAGTATTCCAAATAAGAAGCTCCATGGTTTAATTATGGTAAATATAAACATGCACATATTTATTTATAAGTAGATCTTTATCAAGTTTGAATTCATTAATGAATTAGCAAAGTTATTGACTTACTAGTTTTTGATCAGAGGTAATGTAATCAGAACAAATCCACCAATTACTACAAAATGTTGTTTTAATAGAAAATGAGTTTAAAAATGATGTTTTGAATTCAAATGTTTAACTCAAACCAAAACAAGGTAAAACTGAAATGTTTGCATGAAAAAGCCAGCAGTTAGGTCTCTGCATTAGTCAGTGGTCTGTTGAGTTCTGGTCGTAAACTGAACATTCGTAAATATTAACAATGTAAGTATTATTATGATTCTGCATCAACATTTCTGTTGTTGTACCCTTTAAACTGATAATCTGCATGTTTGTAAAAAGAAAACACAACAGGACAGAAACTGATGCAGGATATCCAGCTTAAAGACCAAACAGCCTTCTTCAATTAGCTCTTTTCTCCTGACATCCAACTACCATCCAACCCACTGACAGCTCCATATCTCTGAAGACTACCTTCAAATGACCACATGCATGATGATCGCTGGTCCAGCCTTCCAGTGTGATTTTAACAGCAGATTGATTTGGTCCATAGAAAGTCATAAGGAGTCTGTCAGATAAAAGTTGGCAGTCATACATTGGTACAGTCCGTGAGCTCAAGTACAAGACGTCCATGGCGTTGTCCTTTGCACAGTTGTTAATGGTGACTGAACTGTCGTGGAAAGCCAACACGTAAATGTCGTTCCCTTCACCCCCGACCAGGTAATCACCACCAGTAGACACCAAGATGTCACTGCCGTCCGAGCCTTTGAGAAGAGAACTTTCGTAACCAGCCACCAAGATATCAGAATAGATGGTGCCAATGACCGTCTCCACGTCCTTCAACACGTCGCCCTCAGCATCAGCATAGCGGCCTTGTCCAGTAATCAGGTTAACGTAAACCCCTTTACCTGTGTCATGATCACCCCGGTACAGAACAGTGTCTCTGCCAGGACCTCCGTCCACTAGATCAGCCCCTGGTCCAGGAATGAAGACATCCTGACCAGAGTTTCCCATCATAGTGTCATTTCCATCATCCCCATAAAGTGTGTCGTCTCCCAAGTCACCAATGAGGATGTCATCTCCATTCCCTCCCATCAATGTATCATCTCCTTCACCTCCTTCCAAGACGTCATCCCTCCACCCACCAACTAGGGCATTGTCTTGATCATTGCCTAGTATGCCATTGGACAGGGAGGGACAGCCTTGCACTGTATGGACCTTTGACAGATTTCTCTGAGAGTTGAGATCCAGATGGCAGTCAACCTGCGACTGTTTCAGAGTCACTTTGAAAGCTTCAATGTCAAACAAAGGGACGTCTCCAGTCGAGTTTAGTGATTTCAATTTAAAATTCTCTGAAATTCAAGGTGCTGGTGTCGGTAACCGTTGTTGTAGTTGAGCAGACTAATTACTAATAGATCCTCTTTTGTCGCGATGGTCACATTCAGATCTTCTGCAAAGTTATCAATCATTAACTTGTTTCCATATCCGTATACACTAGCACTCTCCTGGTGCTCTCACAGTCTGGGCATCCCAACTAACAAAGTGAACTAACATTAGCTAACATCAGTTAACAAACTGAGCTAACGTTAGCTTAACAAACTAAAGTGAAACAAACGATATGTACATGTACATCTGTGTATGGTGTGCTTTGGTCTTGAGTCTTCTAAAAAAACTTGTTTGAGACTTTGTTTCGGCTGTTCAGTGTTTCTGGCTGCAGCTCTGCATTCAGCAGCTGGACTTTAGCTGTTGACTCTGAGTCTGAAGGTCTCTGTAGCTCCATTCCCGTAACACCTGGCTGAGGACCAGATAGAAAACAGGATGCCTCCGTCCACTCATCTATTTGTCCACCTCCACCGCTGCTCAACATATCACAGATGAAGCAGTTCACCTTCAGCAGAAAGTAAGTGTCTGTACAGGAGCTTCAGATCAGTTGGTTTAAAGAAGAACAAGAAGCCAACAGAGGACAGAGAGGTGAGTCCAACACCACCACCACTACTACTACTGCTAATAATAATAATGCTAATAACTACACTGTAAAATAGGCAGCCATTGACTAGTCAGTGAACAAAACTCTGGAAATGTATAAGAACTAACCGCCAAGGTTCTTCGTGGAGCCTTTTTCTCTGTAACCCCTTTTGTGTGTTGCACTGTTAAACGCTCCTTCTTGTACAAGAACAATAAATTCAACTTAAACTTTGATGCTTTGAATCCAGTCTTTCTTAATGAAGGGTCACTTTTGGAAAATTCCCATAACAATCATCAATATGACACTTCAGATTTTGGTTAAAACTTGCCCCTGGAGCATGCACACTGAAATTGGTGAAAATGAATATTTGTGGCATCAGTTGTGCCCCCTATGGGTCAGCCACCATCTGGCAGACTGGGTTCATATTTCAGGGAATCATTTCCAGTTGTTGGACAAAGTTTCATCCTTCTTGCTCATTCTAGCTGACAGTAACTTGAGCCATGAATAAATAAACAGGCACAAGGAGTTCTTCAGGTCGTGTTCTTCAGTTTTGGTGGCTTGTTCATAGATTTAGAATTTCTCAATATGGGAGAAAGAGTAGATTTATTTTTTAAATTTTATGATGGAAAATTATGATGAACAAAATATGAATCACAGCAAAGTATTGTTACTTTAAAAAGTGTCTGCAGGGGAACTAAAATAAAAACCCAACAATAATCATGTTAATAATGTTCCTGATGAATTGATCCATGATAAGTGAGGTTTTCTTCTGTGTTCGTAATAGTTTGCAGTGTGATGGCAGGTCGGAGGCTCCTGATCGTCTTCAGCCTCCTCATCCTCACTGAACAGTTTGGTAAGACATTTTTTTACATGTTAACAACCTCTTTCTTCTACGTCTTTTCAAGATTCAGTCCTGTTTGGTGACTCCACAGTAATGTTACACCTGTGAACTTTTGTGAAATCAATACAGCATCTGTCTTGTTTGTTGAACTCCCTACAACGTGACAAACCGTACATGACTCGTCACAAGAATTCAGATCCAGACAAATTTCTGAGTAACAGACTTCATAATTCCTGACAGTTACTGCTCACTTGTCCTGTGGATCATAAAATATATATTTTATTTCACAGAGGTGAGAGAAGATGAGTGGGAGGAGCTCAGACCTGATATCGCTACATTGCACCGCCTCAGAGGACTTCCTGAACGCATGTCTCAGGAAACGCTCAAGAGCTCTGTGAATCAAAGGTATTTCAATAAATGTCAGTGGATTTTCTTGGGGGCAGGGGGCATCAATGGTGTTCATATATTTACTGTGTATGTACAGCACTGGTCAGAGGTTTAAACAACTTCAACCTTAATTTTATTTATTTATATAGCACCTTTCATACAGAATTGTAGCCCAAAGTGCTTCACGGAGCAGAGTAAAAACAGAAATAGACAACAACTAACAGTTCTTAAGGCAGCAGAACAGTTGCATGAAAAACTCGAGATTAGAAGAAGAGTATAACAACTATAACAAATAAGAAGTAAATTAAGATCTATAAGGTACAAACACACACCTTCTTCAGTGTGTTTTTTTATTTTTGTTTCTTCATTGCAGAAACACTAAAGACATCAACACTAACACGTGAATTATCTGGTAAATAAATAAAGTTTCATATTTGAGATTCTTTGATGAAGCTTTGCACACTTTTCCTTCCTCAGTCAGCTTCCTGGGGTCGTCACCTGAATGTTTTTCCAACAATCTTGAAGGAATTCCTGTATATGCTGAGCACTTGTTGGCTGCTTTTCCTTCACTCTGTGCTCCAACTCATCGCAAACCATCTCAGCTGGGTTCAGGTCAGGTGATCGTGGAGGTCATGTGATGCTACCTGTAAATTAAAACTGAGAGAATGAAACGTTCAAAGCTTCAAAGAAAAAAAAAGTTCAAAGCTTCAAAGAAAAAAAAAGTTCAAAGCTTCAAAGAAAAGAATCTAAAATATGAAACTTTATTTACCACATAATTCATACGTGTTATTTTATTGAGTAAAAACAAAGAAACATACGGAAGAAGAAGGTGTGTTTAAACTTTTGGCTGGTACTGTACATACACAGTAAATATATGAATATCATTGATGTCCAGGAATCCCATATCAAGGAAATGCCAATCAGCAGTGTTCAAACTCTAATTAAGAAGTGGAAAATGTGCAGGTAGAGCAGCCGCCCCATACGCAAAGTCTTGCCGCAGGGGGCCAGGTTCAGTCCCGATTTGTGCGGCCCTTTCCCGCATGTCATTCCCCATCTCTCTCCCCACATTTCCTGTCTCTCTTCAGCTGTCTATCCAATAAAACAAAAAAGGCCCAAAATAATAATAATAATAATAATAATAATAATAACGATCAGGTCAACCAACAAAAATTTCTGCCACAACCGCCAAGAAAATTGTTCGAGGTGCAAAGAAAAACCCACAGATGATTTCAGCTGAAATACAGACTCTCTGAAAAAAGTTGTGTGGATGTTTCAGAATACACAATAAGGAGGCACTTGAAGAAAAATGGGCTGCGTGGTCGAGTCACCAGAAGAAAGCCATTATTAGGCCAATGACACAAAAAATCATGCTTACAATCTGCCACACAGCACAGAGACAAGCTTCAAAACTTCTGAAACAAAATCATTTGGAGTGTTGAATCCAGAATTGAACTTGGCCACAACCATAAACGTTACATTTGGAGAGGAGTCAACAAGGCCTATGATGAAAGGTACATCATTCCTACTGTGAAACATGGAGGTGGATTGCCAATGTTTTGGTCATGTGTGAGCTACAAAAGCACGGGAAACTTGGTCAAGACAGCCCGAGAATTTACAGGAACTGGAAGCCTTTTGCCAATAAGAATGGGCAGCTTTACCATCAGACAAAATAAAGAGCTTCATCCACAACTACCACAAACGACTCCAAGCTGTCATTGATGTTAAAGGGGGCAATACATAGTATTAAAAATGGGGTATACACGGTATTAAAAATTGGGGTACTGATCAGGGTAGTTTGTGTAGATATGAAGAGTAAACACAGGTGTTTGATAATAAATGGCTTCACCCAAGCACTAACCATGAGTGAAAGAAAAGTTTTTGTGTTATCATTCATATTCTCTGAAAAATGGCAAGGCATGTAAACTTATGAGCACAACTGTACGTCACATGTCTGCGATCAGCTAAGGTCAAGCTTTATATCAGCCAGGCCGATTTACTTATTTATCAGTCTAGTGTCAGTACCTGTATGGTTTGGTTTTGGTTGATGTTTGGATTGTTTGGATGACTGGTTAGTTTGGTTTGTTTGGGCTGGTGTCAAACCTGTTGACTGAACATCCAGATCAAGACTGCTTGAAAAGTGTAGTCTTGGTCCAATTCCAAACAGATTCTGGTGCTGTTCACTTATGATGTAAAAGGAAATAAACAAACTACAGATTTCATGATCGATTTGTGATTTTAGCATGATTTATTTGTAGTTTATTTCAAAGGATAAACTATAAATAAATCCTTCAAACCACAGATGATCCACACCGGAGCCACCGATTGGAATTAGACCACCATTTCTTGGCGATTTCATTTCAATCAAGGTGAAAGAAATGTGCATTTAAAAGGTAACAAGGATTGTATTTCATCGTAGGAACACATCCATCCATGGGGCCAGAGTTCAGAGATCAGTTAGCAGGTAAGGAGTTATTTATTACTTCATGTGCTCAGCATTTTGCTTTTTGGTGCAGTTGTGGTGAGAACCTCCACCCTGAAACCACTGCAAAGATCGATTTCATTGTGCCTGTTGTCTTGTCCTACTCCCTAGGTTATGTTTTTTTGTTATTGTCTCATTCATTTTTTGTTTCCTGTTTTATTTTCTAATACTCACCTCCCCTTTTGTTTTTCACTTTCTGCCCCACCCTAATTAGTTTCACCTGTCCCTCATTTCATTATCCTTCACTGGTGGATTCTGTCCATTGCTGTGTCTCAGTTCTTGTCCTCCTAAACGTCCTATATTGAGTCAAAAGGTACCTTTACCTTTAGTACTAAAGTCTAAAGGTTTCACTCGATACGATAAAAAGTTGTGTGTTGAACTCTGGACACACTTCTCACCCTCAGTGGTCGCCAATTTGCTGTTGGAGCTGTGGTTGAGGTGAATACCTCAGTATACAAATGTAAAGTGTACATATGTTTTATATTTCTATTTCAGCAGTCAAATCTTGGTGTTAATGCTCTGCACAGATACAATTCAGCAAAAAGGAAGACGCAGTAAAATGTTGCATGTCATTTCCAGTAAGTTCATGATGATCCTACTCAAATTCAGGCAATATTACCCTGCTGAAAAGAGATCAGTACACCAGGCAGTACACAGAGTTGTACATAGAAGTGTATTAATGGAAATGGCAGAATTGTGACACACTGTGTTCCCTCCTCTTTGAGCCAGTCTGTATTTGTCAGTGTATTGAGAGTTCCAGTCTTTTCTCTCATGTTAGTTGGACTTTTGGTTTGTTTACCTGGACCTTGCCTGTTTATTGGATTTTGATTTCTGTTTCCCATTAGATGTGTTTGCCTGTTTGGACTGTTTTCCTTGCCTCATCATTCCTCATGTTCGTGGTAACCCTGTTTACTGTTTACGGTCACAGCCTACTGTTCCTCCACTTCAGATCATTGTAGCTGCTTCTAACCATGAAAAGTAGTTGATATATGAATTTGTTATGTGTAATTGTTATGTACCCTTCTATGATACAAACCTGTTAATCTTCTTTTAGGGTGGACATTGACCAAAACCTGATGACTTTGCAGAATAATTTGCAGGAGTGCAAGAAGAGTTTCCCAGATTGTGTCAAACAGATGGAACAGGTTGGTGGATTTTATTTTACGATCAGTTTAATTGATGAAACTAGATATCCAAACAAACATCTGAATATATAGACTGAGATACCACATCTTGCACAGGCAATTACCTTGACGTGATCATCTGCTATTTTTTATTATTTTCCAGGATTTTCAGAACTTCTTGGAGGTTATTGATGAACAGAAGACACAAGATTGGCTGCTACATGCTTCAGAGGTCTCGCACAGCTACAGCCAAAAACTTTTGGTGATGACTGACAAAGAAAAGTCAACAGATGACAGAGTCCAACAGGAGTACAGCATGGATCCTCATTACTCAGTAATAGTCAGCAAAGAGTGCCTGGACAATGTGTCATGTGTTCCAGAGGCAGACAGCTACACTGTGGTGAAAATATTTGGAAGTGTTTCAGAAGATGGACAAACTGTGTCAGGCCTTTCTGGGTCAGCACTCGCAGAGATGATGTTGAAACCATCTCTGGAAGATGTACCAGTGTTCTCCATCGATGGAAACACAACCACACACTTCCAACATAAGTTCATTCGTGTTTTTGTGGTCCGTGGTATCAACGCAGTCTTAGAGACAAAGCATGAGAATCACCAGGTTTACCAGACCATGAATCGACCTGACTCAGTGTCTCGCTACCAAATTCCACAAAGAGCAGTTGATCATACCACGCAGTACGACCACCAGCAGATCCTCATTATGGAGAATGATCCTGTGGTCCAAAAAGCTGCTATGTTTCTTTATGAGAAGCATCCAACTGTTAGCTCTGTCTACGTTCTTGATGGAAACCGAAGACCAAAACTGATTCACGGTGCCTCTGTGCCTCTGACAGAGGACAGCAGATTGGTGTTGGCAGGCCATGGTGTGATAGACAACTCCAGAGAGATGAGACTGGCAGGATACACTGCACAAGAAGTCGCCAAAGTCATTCAACAAACCCCCAGGGTTTCTGAGAAAATCAAAACAACGAGTGTGGTGGCCTGTGAGGCCGGATCAGATAAAGCGTTTGTTGAAACGCTGCTGAAGGAGCTCCATGACGCAGGCATTAAGTCAGAGCTGCACCTCAGGGATGCTGTGGTCCAGGTCAGACACACAGGAGAGAAAATCACCCAAGAGATCTCTACAGACGGACTGAAATGGCGACATAAAGATGATAGCAAGAAAGTGGTGGCAACCCTCGATAGGAATGGAAATGTAATTATTAGAAATGAGCCTGGCAGTAAAGGAGAAGCCATTTTTACCAATGAAAGAAACTTGCTAATGCCCAAGAAGACCGCTGAGGCAGTCCGGACCTACAGAGACAGCTGGCCAGACAAACCACAGAGATTTATTGACCAGAATATTTATAAGTACAGGGACCAAAATAAGGCTGGCAAAATACGTGCTGTTTGTGATGAACTTGAAGCTATGTCCTGGGGAATCTTTCACAGAGAGCGGACCACTATACAAAAAATGAACACTAATGGCTTGAAGGAAATCAAACAGCATTATGTAATAGGGGAAAGAATTCAAATTGACAACAATCAGAAAAATATAGATATAAATTGGATAAACAGTGAGCAGGGACTAAAGGATGTTCTTTCACAATGTTTTGAGATTAGATCAGGAACAGATGTCAGAAACGTCATCCGACACTATGCAAAAACTGGAGAAAATGTGCCCACATACCTGATGGTCAATGACTGGATATATGTTATTGATCCTAAAAGTCTGTATGCGTTTCCAGTTGGAAAAAGGCTTGACAACAATCAAATAGGAAATGAGGTGATGATTGAGAATGTTAAGTCTATTATTGGTAGTCAGACAAAACATACGTTGTACCAAGACATACGTAACAATGTTCCTAAAAGAGAATATGCTGACTATGTACGAGGTATTCTGATTGATGAAATCCCAACTTACCTCAGCCCATCCGATGTGGCTAAGTGCATGTCATATTTCACTGCATCAGTAATATCTGAATCTGTTAGAAACTTCCGGACGTTTCCTCTGATTCTTATGGCCCTGGATATGGTTCAAAGTGGAGACAACAATTACGTGGAGAAAGGACTGGACTTTCTTTTTGAAGGCCATTCAATGGCAGCTGGAGGTAGTTGGACTGACCAAAACATGCGTGGATTTTTTGGCACAGTAACAGTTCCAGAGCAGAGCAAAGCCAAGGATAAAGTTCCAGAGCCAAGTGGTAGTACTAGGACTGACTCAGATGCGGCACCAGCCTCTGGTGATGAAATCATGAAAAGATTTGGAAAACTTGAAAAAGTCTTAAAAAAAGAAGTACTACATTATTTGTCATGGAAGACATTACAAACAAGACAACAGCAAGACAAGAAGTCTCCATTATTGATTTTGTTTGAAGAATACAAGACAACTATAGGTGATCCACAAAGCATCGTGGAAGATTACAACACTTTCAAAACACAAATAGGTGAACCTTCAGCATCGGGCACATTAGGAGGCTACAACGACGGCCATGTAACACTCAAAGATCTAAAATCTTCCATAGAGTTGGAGAATTCCTTCAAACATGAATCATATTTCTCCAGGGTACAAGCATTGTCTTCTGAACAAATCCAAAATCAGATGAAGGCAAAATATGGTGAAAATCTGGCAGGGATGCACCTGCAGGAGGGCAGTGCCAGGATGGAGAACGGACAGTTCATATGTACCCTTGTGTCTGAGGGTGCTGAACCTGAGGAGTTTAGGGTTGAGTTGTCTCCAGAGAGTCAACACTACAATGAAAAGTTGTTGAAGGGCATTGAGACAGCAGTTCATGACCTGGAGAGTCATGGTGCAGTCCCCTCCCATCACGTCAACAAGTATGTAGAGCACATTGGGACTGCTGTGGGGACTCTGGGCCTCATGCTGGGGATGAAAGGAGCTGTTCGTGCCTTTGAACAGGGTGACGTCAAAGATGGTGTGGTGGGAGCTTTACAGACGGCTCATGGAGTAACAGCTATGACAGCATCTGTTATTGCAAGACAAACTCTTTCCTCAGAAGCAAGAATCGCCAGAGCTGCAGCAACAATTATGAAGAGCCCTGCAATGAGGGGGGCTATGACAGTTATACCAGTGGTGGGAATTGGATTTGGGATATACAATTTAGAACAAGATTTGGAGAGAGGTGGCACACTGGGATACATTGATGCAGCCTTTGATGCTGGTATGATTGGTTTGGATGTTCTTGAAATTGCTCAGCCTGAACTGGCACCATTTATAATACCCGTAAACTTGGTTCTGTCAACAGTCAGGATGGTGTTTGATGATGTTTATATGGGCGTAGAGAATGAACTAAAGAGCCTCCCAAAGGACGCTGGAGTTCTGGATAGACTGAGGGCTGTTACTCTTGGCTTAGGGAAGGGCATTCTGCATTTTGGAATTCATGTGGCAAGTTTCTTTTATGATTGGCATTATGATGAGATTGAGGAGGGACACAGATTGGTTGGACAGATCTCAGACTATCACAAATATTACAAAACTGTAAATAAAGAACATGGTAGAACGAGTGCTATTGACTTTAATAGTGGTGACTCTTCTTGGAATGGTGGTGGTATTCACTTCCGCCTTGCTGACCAGGGTCAGTCTGAGCTCTGCATGGACTACTTTGTATCTAGTGATGAGAGTCCTACAAATAGGTGTTGGAAGATCGATGCGCAGGGAAGTAAAGATATTATTCTTGGCCTCGGGGAGTCACATCAATTAGAGCACAAGACACTACAAAATAAAGTACTCTTGTTCATACCAGCTGGCTCTGTGACAGTAGTTTCAGGTTATAAAGCTGTATCAAATTCAAGATACGGGATATACACGGGAAATAAAGACGCTAATCGTTTTTTTGCAATTCAGAAAGCAGAGGACCAACAGATGACTGAAGTCATGTTAAGTTATTACTACAGACTTTACGGTGAGCCAGGTGATGACATATTCTTCCTCGGTCCACAGATAAGTTATGTTCAAGGCTCTGGTGGTAAAGACACGTACATCATTCCTAAAAACGGAGGGAAAACAACTATTAACAACTACGATCCTTCCAAAGCTGTAGACACTCTTCATTTCAGTGTTGATTACAGCCACATTTCTGTGTCTAAATCTGGAGATGATGTTGTGTTAAGATATGAGGGCAGTCATACTGTGACCATAGAAGGTTGGTTTTTAGGGGAACTGTATCGTCACATGAACATGATTTCAGGAGACGGTGTTTTATTTGAGATTTCCTCCACTGTGATTTCTTCTGTTCGGCTGGTGGCCAGAGGAATTAACAAGATGTTTGAGGAACATGGTGCACGAGTGGATTCATCACAGCCACTCTTACGTACTGTTACCACCATCTTTGGGTCTCGGTATGATGACAGGCTCATTGGGAATGAAGAGAAGAATGTGATAGATGGAGGTGGAGGTGGAGATCATTTGATTGGTGCTGAAGGAGAAGACATGTACATAGTTAAAGACAGACAGCAGTCTTCAGTGTTGATTGAAAACCACTCCAAAGACTTGAAAACAGACGTGGCAATAATAGAAGCAAATCTTCACACTCTTAAAGTCAGTGTAGACGGTGATGATGTTGTTCTGAATGCTTTCCATGACAATACAGCGATCCGAGTGACTTTAATGAGTTGGTTCACATCCCCAGAAGACAGACACTTGCTTGTTGTCACAAAGGATTTGGTCACGTTCACAATCTCTGATAAAAAGGCTGACTGCCTGCACGGTGACCCGTTCACCAAGTGTATAAAAAGTCACAGTATTGACTACAGCAAGTCTCCATCTCGTCTGGTGGTGGACCTTCAGGAGGATGAGGCTCTTCACAGCGTGACGGAGGTCCGCGGGTCAGACTTCAACGATGTGATCAGAGGGAACAAAGAGGCCAACGTTATTGTTCCAGGAAGAGGAGATGACTTCATCCAGGGTAGAGGAGGAGAGGACTGGTACGTTATCACACCAGGTCAAGGAGTAAAAACCATCAACAATGAATCACCAGATCTTGCCTTGGACATTCTCTTCCTGAAAGAACATTCGAGGCATATAATAAGTACTTGTGATGGACAGAGCATCATGATTTGGGTAAACAGTGGAAAAGAAGTTATTTTACAGAACTGGTTTGATTCAAAGAATTATCAGCACCTGCACATCAGGACCAGCGATGGAATAACAGCTGGATTTATTTCCAACCGCAGCAACTGTGACACGTCTTTAATGTTGCCTTTAACTGTTGATTATAGAAACCAGAAACCTGAACCACTTGATTCATTCCAAACACATTCAGTTAATGTAGAAGGTGTGTTCTCTTTTTCTGTGCATGTTGAGTGTTTCACATACAGAAGCAAAGATTCAACAGACAGAATGTTCTGTGGCCTTCAAGGCAAAATGATGAATGTGGCTGATGTTGGTTCAGTGAAGGAATTGTACGGCTCCTCAGGTTTCGACATCATCGTTGGGAACAGCAATGAGAACTTGCTTGATCCTCACACTGGGGGTGCAGTGATGTTTGGAGGAGAAGGAAAAGACACTTACATAATCAAACACGAATACGGAAACAAGTTAATGATTGATAACTTTGCAGAAGATCTGAGTATTGATACTGTGTTAGTTGACATGGATTTCCTCAGTGGCAGTCGAATTGCACTGGACTCATCAGCAGGAGATCTGAATGTGACCATCGCGACAAAAGAGGATCTATTAGTAATTAGTCTGCTCGACTACAACAACGGTTACCGACACCAGCACCTTGAATTTCAGAGCTCTGACGGAGTGAATTTTAAATTGAAATCACTAAACTCGACTGGAGACGTCCCTTTGTTTGACGTTGAAGCTTTCAAAGTGACTCTGAAACAGTCGCAGGTTGACTGCCATCTGGACCTCAACTCTCAGAGAAATCTGTCAAAGGTCCATACGGCTGTCCCTCCCTGTCCAGTGGCATACTAGGCAATGATCAAGACAATGCCCTAGTTGGTGGGTGGAGGGATGACGTCTTGGAAGGAGGTGAAGGAGATGATACATTGATGGGAGGGAATGGAGATGACATCCTCATTGGTGACTTGGGAGACGACACACTTTATGGGGATGATGGAAATGACACTATGATGGGAAACTCTGGTCAGGATGTTTTCATTCCTGGACCAGGGGCTGATCTAGTGGACGGAGGTCCTGGCAGAGACACTGTTCTGTACCGGGGTGATCATGACACGGGTAAAGGGGTTTACGTTAACCTGATTACTGGACAAGGCCGCTATGCTGATGCTGAGGGCGATGTGTTGAAGGACGTGGAGACGGTCATTGGCACCATCTATTCTGATATCTTGGTGGCTGGTTACGAAAGTTCTCTTCTCAAAGGCTCGGACGGCAGTGACATCTTGGTGTCTACTGGTGGTGATTACCTGGTCGGGGGTGAAGGGAACGACATTTACGTGTTGGCTTTCCACGACAGTTCAGTCACCATTAACAACTGTGCAAAGGACAACGCCATGGACGTCTTGTACTTGAGCTCACGGACTGTACCAATGTATGACTGCCAACTTTTATCTGACAGACTCCTTATGACTTTCTATGGACCAAATCAATCTGCTGTTAAACTCGTACTGGAAGGCTGGACCAGCGATCATCATGCATGTGGTCATTTGAAGGTGGTCTTCAGAGATATGGAGCTGTCAGTGGGTTGGATGGTAGTTGGATGTCAGGAGAAAAGAGCTAATTGAAGAAGGCTGTTTGGTCTTTAAGGTGGATCTCCTGCATCAGTTTCTGTGTTTTCTTTTTACAAACATGCAGATAATCAGTTTAAAGGGTACAACAACAGAAATGTTGCAGAATCAGTTTCCATGATGCTGATGTAATGTATAATTCTCTGCATGCTGTCATTTTATCTTAATTTGTACTTTATATTACTTTTAAATGTCGTGACAGTTCCAAACAATGAGTGATATTTTCTGTTGAAGAGCATGGTGTCTTAACTGCATCATATTTAGTATTCATTGCTGTCATTGTAGAGATATAGGAAACAGTTGTTTCTCTGAAGTCTGATGAGATGAAAGTATTCCTAAAAAAAAAAAAAAAAACTGTTTTCTTCTCACTTCACTGATTTCCTCATTAGAGTGCCTGATAGTGTAAAGAAAAAGGCAAACTTAAGAGTGACCGTACCTTTCCTTTGGTATGTTTCTTTGGAGCGCTACTCCTCCTGTACTTTTTGCATTTACATCATGTTTCAGTTTTCACGTTCATGTTTCATATAGCCATATAGTAGAATGGCATTTTTTCATTTAACTGTATACATATATTTCACATATACAAATAGACAACAATCATAACATCTAAGCAGACAATTTACAAACTTCACACATTCAACAAAATAAAGAAACACAAATACGTCAACAGCAGTTTGAAGTTGGTTGTGCTCTTTGACGTCCAAGAAACTCTGTTAAAGGTTTCCATACAGTCTCTGAGTCTGCAGTCCTTCCCCTGGTTATGTAAGTCAGTTTTTCCAACACAATACAAGATGCCATCGCCTTTATCCACACATGTATCGAGGACACATCAATTTTCCTCCACGACAGAGCTATCATCCTCATCCTCATCAGCCTGCAGGAGTCTAAAGTCAATTAAAGCTGGCTCTTTAGGACTGACAAAAAGTTCTTTGGATAGATACCAAGTATACATATATCTGCCTGGTGAGGTATCTTCAGTCCAATGATCTCAGATGAAGTTAAAAAAAACTTCTTTCCAGCAGTTGTACCCTTTCCTTCCAAGCACTTGATCCAGATTAAGGTGGGTCTGGGCCCCGGGGCCAGGAGTTTGCAAAGGTTCACCCTTCTCTCTCGGTTCACTCTTCACTCAGGCCGTATAACATTGCGAGTAGTCATAAGATCCTAAGAATAGAGGCCTCTGACATCGCAATTGGCATCAACATCTGCATTGCTGTGGGCCCCCCCCTGGGCCACCTGGACCATGGGCCCCTGGGCGCCGGCCCCACTGGCCCGGTCGGTAATACAGCCCTGACATCAGGGGACCCCCACCTTAGCTTAACTTGGGTAATGTATGCTCTTATCCAGGCTCCATGCCTGTAGCCTGTCGATGGTGGACTCTTTATCATATGACAGCTGTATAGAATAAAGAGATCTGTTTCCTCCCCTCGAGGTGCCAAGGTGTGAGGTCTTCAAGATGTGATAGTGCTGGTTCAGCTACTACATGCTCATGTTTAGATACAATAAAATGTTTCAATTGCAGATATTTAAAGCAGTTTGATTTCTACAGCTCCAGATCAAAACTTCAGTTATCTCATGACTCCACACAGAGCAGCTCATGCACCGTCTGCATGATATTATTACAGAGAGCAACAGTTCACCATGAGCAAGGAAGAGGGGCAGAATATATATATATATATATATATATATATATAGGTTGCTCATCTTTGTCATAGACTCTAGTGTAATTTCCATAGCTTGTTCTTTGTGTCACTCAGTGTTGGAGGTAGAAGTTATCCTAATAACTTATGCTTCTAGATTTAACAGGCCTGACACCCTGTTAAATCTAGAATAGAATTTAAAATTCTTCTCCTTACATACAAAGCTCTTCATGGCCAGGCACCATCATATCTAAAAGAACTCATAGTACCTTACTACCCCTGGATCGTGGCTGCTGCTGTGGTCCTGCACGATGTCCACTACATATATTATTAGTCATTATTGCTACAAAACTAACCTGGCAGTGGAAGTGGGAGTAATTGAAACAGGTATAAAAATGGGCTTTTGGTAATACACTCATTTTAATCATGTTTACACGGCCAATCATTGATACAGGTAACGTCATCCATCGATCCAATCAGTACGTTTACATGCAGAAAGAAATTCGAATTTCTGATCGTATCAGACTTAGTTCGGACTTTTTAAAGTGCTTGTAAACTTACTTACAGACTTAGTCCGATCTACTTCAGACCTATTTCGGACCACATCGGACATCTCAAAATATAAGAACACCTAGATAATTCGTTCATAGTCAGATTTTTAATGCCATGTATACTCAGCAATCAGATCTTCTCCCGACCTGGAGCCCAAAGTTACATAGTGTGAGAACAGACATACAAATGACAGAGACGCCGTTCACCTGATCACAGGTCAGTGTGGATCAGCAGGAGGTCACAGACGTCAGTTTATCAGAGGAAAGTTAGAACATGTTAAAAAAGATTCATGTTTCTTGAGCTTTAGTTCTTTAATTGAAATAAAGATGTTTTAAGTTTGGCTCCTGAGAAAAACTGTCTACCTTTTTAAATAAATCATTTATTTATTTTAATAGTTTGACTTGTGCTGCAGATGAATGTTCTGATCCATACTTTTTTTGTCCAGGATTCAGGACTCAGTGGGACCAGTAAATAAAATAATAATAAATAGTGTTACCGGTTGTTCTGGTCTTTGTGGTAAAAACTGTGAGCTCAGATACAAAAAACTAAAACACTTCATGTCATGTCAACTCCTAAAGTGGTCTGAAGGTCAACGAACAAAGAACTCTTCATCTTCATGACAGCAGTTAAATGTAGCTGCAGCGCTTTAATAAACTGACATCAGATCAGTCTACACATGATTATATATTTAATACAAACAGGAGTGAGATGACATCATCAAGGAAATAAACTCCACCAACAGGAAGTTGAATCAGTGCTTTTTACATCCAGTACAAACCATTAACAAAAAATAAAGAAAAAGAACAAATACTTCATGACATCACAACATGACGTCACATCATGACATCAGAGTATAGGGTCAGGGCGAGCTACACGAACACGGATGAACTTTAAAAAACAGATTTCAAATGTTCTATATGCTCCATGTTCTGTTATCTGTTCTATATGTTCCATGTTCTATATGTCCATGTTCTGTATGTTCCATGTTCTGTTATCTGTTGTATATGTTCCATGTTCTGTTATCTGTTGTATATGTTCCATGTTCTGTTATCTGTTCTATATGTTCCATGTTCTGTTATCTGTTCTATATGTTCCATGTTCTATATGTTCCATGTTCTGTTATCTGTTCTATATGTTCCATGTTCTATATGTTCCATGTTCTATATGTTCCATGTTCTGTTATCTGTTCTATATGTTCCATGTTCTATATGTTCCATGTTCTGTTATCTGTTGTATATGTTCCATGTTCTGTTATCTGTTGTATATGTTCCATGTTCTATATGTTCCATGTTCTGTTATCTGTTCTATATGTTCCATGTTCTGTTATCTGTTGTATATGTTCCATGTTCTATATGTTCCATGTTCTGTTATCTGTTCTATATGTTTCATGTTCTGTTATCTGTTCTATATGTTCCATGTTCTGTTATCTGTTCTATATGTTCCATGTTCTATATGTTCCATGTTCTGTTATCTGTTCTATATGTTTCATGTTCTGTTATCTGTTCTATATGTTCCATGTTCTGTTATCTGTTCTATATGTTCCATGTTCTGTTATCGGTTCTATATGTTCCATGTTCTGTTATCGGTTTATATGTTCCATGTTCTGTTATCTGTTCTATATGTTCCATGTTCTATATGTTCCATGTTCTGTTATCTGTTCTATATGTTTCATGTTCTGTTATCTGTTCTATATGTTCCATGTTCTATATGTTCCATGTTCTGTTATCTGTTCTATATGTTCCATGTTCTGTTATCTGTTCTATATGTTCCATGTTCTATATGTTCCATGTTCTGTTATCTGTTCTATATGTTTCATGTTCTGTTATCTGTTCTATATGTTCCATGTTCTGTTATCTGTTCTATATGTTCCATGTTCTGTTATCGGTTCTATATGTTCCATGTTCTGTTATCGGTTTATATGTTCCATGTTCTGTTATCTGTTCTATATGTTCCATGTTCTATATGTTCCATGTTCTGTTATCTGTTCTATATGTTCCATGTTCTGTTATCGGTTCTATATGTTCCATGTTCTGTTATCGGTTTATATGTTCCATGTTCTGTTATCTGTTCTATATGTTCCATGTTCTATATGTTCCATGTTCTGTTATCGTTCTATATGTTCCATGTTCTGTTATCTGTTCTATATGTTTGAAGTTCTATATGTTCCATGTTCTGTTATCTGTTCTATATGCTCCATGTTCTGTTATCTGTTCTATATGTTCCATGTTCTATATGTCCATGTTCTGTATGTTCTGTTATCTGTTGTATATGTTCCATGTTCTGTTATCTGTTCTATATGTTCCATGTTCTATATGTTCCATGTTCTGTTATCTGTTGTATATGTTCCATGTTCTGTTATCTGTTGTATATGTTCCATGTTCTGTTATTCTATATGTTCCATGTTCTGTTATCGGTTCTATATGTTCCATGTTCTGTTATCTGTTCTATATGTTCCGTGTTCTATATGTTCCATGTTCTGTTGTCTGTTCTATATGTTCCATATTCTATATGTTCTATGTTCAGTGTTCTGTTATCTGTTCTATATGTTCCATGTTCTATATGTTCCATGTTCTGTTATCTGTTGTATATGTTCCATGTTCTGTTATCGGTTCTATATGTTCCATGTTCTGTTATAAGTTCTATATGTTCCATGTTCTGTTATCTGTTCTATATGTTCCATGTTCTATATGTTCCATGTTCTGTTATCTGTTCTATATGTTCCATATTCTATATGTTCTATGTGCAGTGTTCTGTTATCTGTTCTATATGTTCCATGTTCTATATGTTCCATGTTCTGTTATCTGTTGTATATGTTCCATGTTCTGTTATCGGTTCTATATGTTCCATGTTCTGTTATCGGTTCTATATGTTCCATGTTCTGTTATCTGTTCTATATGTTCCATGTTCTATATGTTCCATGTTCTGTTATCTGTTCTATATGTTCCATATTCTATATGTTCTATGTGCAGTGTTCTGTTATCTGTTCTATATGTTCCATATTCTATATGTTCTATGTTCTGTTATCGGTTCTATATGTTCTGTTACCTGTTATTGATCAATTAGTTTGAAACAAATCACAGTACACATGAAATGAAATGATGTGGATTAAAGATGAATGCATCTGAAAACTTCATGGGTGATGGTGTAAATGTTCTGTGTGCACTAAGCAAAACAAAGCTGAACTTTGAACACAGAGAACATGGAGAACATTGAGAACATTTAAGTGATGGAGGTGTAAAAGTGACCCGTGTCCTGTGCAGCTCCCCTTTAATACAGCATCAGTGTTAACATGAAGAGAACCGAGCAGAATGTCACTGAGACCAACACAACGTTCTGTCAGACGTCCATCTGACTTCAGGTTCAAGATTCTGTGGAGCACCAGCCTGCAGAGGAGCGATGACGACCATGATGGTGAACGTTCAGGTCAGGTGTCCCTTCAAAATAAAAGTCTCAAGTGGTAAATTACCTTTATTTATGATACAGTGACTCTATATTGCTGCTCTTAATGTGAAGCCTGCAGGAAGTAACCAGTGTGCCACTGTAATTAAGATCATTGTTATTGTTAGTACTAGATTGTTCAATTAGTAAAATATTGATTTAAAGGTTAAAAAAAATCATATAACTATTATTGATTTATTGATTGTTAACTAGCTAACATACAACAGACTAATTTACCCAGCCATAAGCAACAGCGTTAGCGTTAGCATTAAACTGGGCTAATTGTTTTGATCAGTCATGTTTACATCAAACTATCGTTTACAGATTGAACTAGCTTGTTAGCTTTAGCTGCTATGTTAGCATTAGCTGCTACGTAAGCATTGGATATGAGTCTCAGAGTCACATTCAGAAATTATAATGTTGGTACGGTATGTTTTTTTTTCTTTAACTTTTAAAATAACTGAACAGTTTTCTATCTGCGTCCTGATGATAACGAACCTTCACTTAGATTAATTAACACAAACTGTGTTTCACATCACTGCAGGCTGTTTTCCAGAATAAACTTCTAACGTGTACGGTTCTTTAAAATGACAATTTCCTGTTCCCAGTGAGGCTTTCCGCTCAGGTCGGTTGTAGTTTTCATGCACACGCATGTTTTCTGCAAACGCGCCTAACTTTAGAGACTGCAGCTACGTCACCTCTGCAGCGTGAAAACCTCCTAACTCTAGTGGGCCTGTGTGGGCAGGCCTGGGATGAACTTAGGAGGTTTTCACAGGACACCAATCTCTGTTGATAGGTTGGGGATTCAGACTGACATCATTAGCAGAGACACAGTGGAGCTGGGACTGTCCCATCATGCCCTGGGACTGTCAGGTGGACAGTGGGTGGAGCCTCTGATTCAGGAAGTGTTTGCTGTTAAAGATCATAAATAAAAAATTTGTATTAAACTAAACAACATTTCATGTTTGTTTCAAACAGGTTTTGAAATAAAATAAATAAACAATAAGTTTGTTGTTTATAGAAAAAAAATCTTCCTGTTCCTGTCAAAATAAAAGTTTTAAAGTTATTTAAATTAAGAACAAGATGTCGTGTCTCTGCTGTCACCACCCAAAACTGAACTTCATTAAAAAAATTTATTTAGAGCTGTTCAGGATGTATACTATAATTATAATAATCTTAATCATTAGCGTTAACATGTTCATGAATTCACTTTAACATGTTATATAAAACAGTTCAACTCTCTACAAATAAAAAATATTTTCAAAGTTATGAACTTCCTGTTTTGTGTGTACAACATCTTATCTGGCTCCTTAAATTATAATTTGATACAAGACAAACACTAATTTTTGATCATTTTAAGTTCCTGTTTAGTTTTTATAAATAACACAACAGATAGAGGAACTGCTTACTAATGTTTGTAACCAGAGCTTTCATTATAATCTTATGGACTTCATCAGCAGGGAAATATTTAATCTAATTAAAATCTAAATCCTCCAGTTTTAAACATTTATTTGTTATTATTGACTTATTATAAAAGTTTTATCTGAATTATTGAAACAAACTGTCAAGACTGCATTACCCATGAGCCTCGGTGCTTCAGAGCCATGACAGATCCTGGCTCAGTCTGGTTCAATGATCCAAGAGACATCGTAAAGAAACTTCCTGTCCCAGAGGCTCGGCTCACCATCCACACCTTGACTGGAGATCAGGTCCTGATCAATCAATCATCAGGTCCCCAGTCAATCAATCGATCGATCAACAGGTTCCCATTTGGTCGACAGGCCCCCGTTCGGTCAACTGGTCCCCAGTCAAACAGTTGATTGGTCGACAGGTCCCCAGTCAAACGAATGGTCGGTCGACAGGTCCCCAGTTAGACGATTGGTCGGTCGACAGGTCCCCAGTTAGACGATTGGTCGGTTGATTGGCCGGTCGACAGGTCCCCAGTCAAACAATTGGTCGGTTGACAGGTCCCCAGTCAGACGATTGGTCGGTCAATTGGTCGGTTGACAGGTCCCCAGTCAAACGAATGGTCGGTCGACAGGTCCCCGGTTAGACGATTGGTCGGTCGATTGGCCGGTCGACAGGTCCCCAGTCAAACAATTGGTCGGTTGACAGGTCCCCAGTCAAACAATTGGTCGGTCGACAGGTCCCCAGTCAGACGATTGGTCGGTCGATTGGTCGGTCGACAGGTCCCCAGTTAGACGATTGGTCAGTCGATTGGTCAGTTGACAGGTCCCCAGTCAAACGATTGGTCGGTCGACAGGTCCCCAGTCAGACGATTGGTCGGTCGACAGGTCCCCGGTTAGACGATTGGTCGGTCGATTGGCCGGTCGACAGGTCCCCAGTCAAACAATTGGTCGGTTGACAGGTCCCCAGTCAAACAATTGGTCGGTCGATTGGTCGGTCGACAGGTCCCCAGTTAGACGATTGGTCAGTCGATTGGTCAGTTGACAGGTCCCCAGTCAAACGATTGGTCGGTCGACAGGTCCCCAGTCAGACGATTGGTCGGTCGACAGGTCCCCGGTTAGACGATTGGTCGGTCGATTGGCCGGTCGACAGGTCCCCAGTCAAACAATTGGTCGGTTGACAGGTCCCCAGTTAGACGATTGGTCAGTCGATTGGTCAGTTGACAGGTCCCCAGTCAAACGATTGGTCGGTCGACAGGTCCCCAGTCAGACGATTGGTCGGTCGATTGGTCGGTTGACAGGTCCCCAGTCAAACGATTGGTCGGTCGACAGGTCCCCAGTCAAACGATTGGTCGGTTGACAGGTCCCCAGTCAAACGACTGGTCGGTCGACAGGTCCCCAGTTAGACGATTGGTCGGTCGATTGGTCGGTTGACAGGTCCAGTCAGACGATTGGTCGGTCGATTGGTCGGTCGACAGGTCCCCAGTTAGACGATTGGTCGGTCGATTGGTCGGTTGACAGGTCCCCAGTCAAATGATTGGTCGGTCGACAGGTCCCCAGTCAGACGACTGGTCGGTTGACAGGTCCCCAGTCAAACAATTGGTCGGTCGACAGGTCCCCAGTTAGACGATTGGTCGGTCGATTGGTCGGTCGACAGGTCCCTGGTTGGTCGATCAATCGACAGGTTTGGATTTCAGGAGCTCGAGTTTCCGGTGACAAACTGATTGATGATCAATAATTTGGTGCAATCAATCAGTGTGACAGACAGGAAACAGAATCAATAGTACAACATCGAAGAGATCACCAAAATAAAACCAACTGGAAACACTCCTTTCAAAATAAAGGACGTCTGTCTGGAGACGGCTACAAGCAGAGCAAGGCGAGTGTGTGTGTCTGTGTGTATTTAATGTGTGTGTGGCTCAGCAGCAGCAGTGAAGCTCACTCTCTCTCTCAGACCACGGTGCTGACGGAGGGATCTGATAGGTTGAGCTGCCCGGTGATGTCAGTCGGGTACGGCTGCAGAGAGACGGAGAGAAACGAGGAAACACATTAATTAAACATTCATCAGATCCAAGATGGCCGACGTCTGATTTCATGCTTTTACATTAAAGTAAAAAAATGACAAAAATATATAAAACTATATTATTATTTAAATCAGTACCGTTGCTATGGTTACATGAGCGTGATTTTAGGATAATTAATATAAACTTGAAATCTTTACAGGAAATATCATTTACTTTTTCAACATTATTAAATTACTATTAATTATTAAATCAAAACAGAAAAAAAGATTTATGCAGGTTTTAATTTTATGATTTTCTTCTTTAGGTCTCTAATTCAACATCATGTGATCTCAGAGTCAGGTCACGAGGACACATTCTTGAAGAGGTCGCATTCTTAACAAGGTCGTGGTCTTGACAAGGTTGCGTTCTCGATGAGGTCGTGGTCTTAATGCGGTCGTAGTCTTGACGAGGTGCCAGCTTGACAAGGTTGTGTTCTTGATGAGGACACGTTCTTGATGAGGACACGTTCTTAGCGAGGTCATGGTCTTGACAAGGTCGCATCTTGACAAGGCCATGGGTTCGAGTTCGACTCACGGTTTGATCTAAAGTTGACTTCCTGTGCGTTTCTGAACTTTTTGTCAATCCGCCTGTTGGTTACCATAGAAACAGACACTGGCAAACTCCTACATGTTGCCAAGAAACAGCAGTTTCATCACTGTTAGCATTAGCCTTCAGCATTCAAAGTGAAACTGAACCTGACAGTTGGCGCCTCAGCAAAGACCTGGGCGGATGGATACAAATCACTCATAGATGCTTATCAAACAGGAAGCACTCCGCTCTGACGGCGTCAGAACAGAGACAGCGTTTGATTGGATGATAAATTAGTACACGTCCCCCGAGTGCAGGATGACTTTTTATCAGGAAATTACAAACTCCATACCATGAGACACTCCTGAAGACACTTTGTGTCAGACAGTGGAGGACAGACGGACGCTAACAGAATAATTAATCGAGACTGATTCTCTGATCTGACGTCTGAACAGGAAATGACATGTTGTCGTGTTTTGGGTCTACAGGTCGGTCGTGCTTGCAGAGGAGGACAGAGGCAGTGTTGTGTGTAGTACAGCATGTAGTCTGGACACCATTCAAATCCACCAAGAGAAGAAGAAGAAACACTCATATAGAAAATAAAGAGAGATGATCACAAAGAGAGAAATGAGTTAGAGGCTGACCCCGCCACCCCATCTGTCACTGAACAACCCTCTGTTCAGTAACTGACAAACTGCTGTGGATTAAAAAGATCTGAGATGTGTCTGATGAGAACAGCTTCACCACTCTGAAAAGAAAGAAGAAATGCAGGTGGCAGCACACGCAGGTCATAACCATCATCCACTTCTACATTTTTAATGAACTCAGGATTCATAACAGCTCCTGCAGGACGAGCAGAGCTGTAACGAGAGTCATTCATTAGCCCAACCATCATCAGCTCTGAAGTTTGCTGGAAATGAGACAAGTTAGCGTCCACGACTAGGCTGCCCTGTGAGGACGAGAGCTCATCGTTAGTGGGAGACAAATGAGACGTCTCTGAGGACATCTGTGGGATGTTCAGAGGGCGAGATGAAGGGATAGAGAGATGACAGGAGAGGAAAATAAACGACAGAACAGGAAGAACAACAAAGGACAGGACAAAAACAAGAGAGGAGGGATGAGAGGACAGAAGGTCCACAGGAGAGGAGAGGAGAGACCACACAGTCTGACCCTCTTCATGTCTCCTTTGCAAGAGGACGACACGAGCCCTGACCTGACGGGACGCTTCCTGTCTTCACTCTGTTTCCTGTCTTCACTCCGTTTCATGTCGTCTGTCTGTTTGTCTGAGGGACGAATGATGGAGGCCGGAAGTGAAAGATGGCTGACTGACAGACAGGCGGCCGCGATGAATCAGCAGGGAGATGATGGAGCTGGTGATGAGATGACAGGAGAGGAGGTAACAAGGAGATGAATGAAAAAATGATGGAAGAAAAAAGAGAGGAACATGAAAAAATGACAAAATATGAAAATAAAGAAGGATGAAGGATAAAAGGAGGACAGGAGGAGAAGGATGAGAGGAGGAGGAGAGGAGGACAGGAGGAGGAGGTGGATAGGTGGTCTTCATCTCCTTACCGTGGCGTCCCCGGAGGCCCTACGGCGTTTGAGGTCGGAGGTCGAAGTGATGGACCTAAAAGAGGTTTTCAGTTTGGGCTCGGGCTCTGCTCTACCACTTTTCCTATCCTAAAATAAATCATACGATAGGTGCACACACATATTAACACGCAGCAGACCACTACACACCTCTGTGCACTGCAGATCAGCTGCTATCATGGAGTATCATATAGTATAACAGTCTAATGTAGGGTAATATAACGTACTATAAATGTAGTGTAATGTTATATAATGTAGTGTGATGTAGTGTGATGTTATATAATGTTGTGTAATGTTATATAATGTTGTGTGATGTTATATAATGTAGTGTGATGTTATATAATGTAGTGTGATGTTATATAATGTAGTGTGATGTAGTGTAATGTTATATAATGTTGTGTGATGTAGTGTGATGTTATATAATGTAGTGTAATGTTATATAATGTTGTGTGATGTTATATAATGTAGTGTGATGTTATATAATGTTGTGTAATGTTATATAATGTAGTGTGATATCTTGTGATGTTATATAATGTAGTGTGATATAGTGTGATGTTATATAATGTAGCGTAATGTTGTATAATGTAGTGTGATATAGTGTGATGTAGTGTGATGTTATATAATGTAGTGTGATGTTATATAATGTAGTGTAATGTAGTGTAATGTTATATAATGTAGTGTGATATTATATAATGTAGTGTGATATAGTGTGATGTTATATAATGTAGTGTGATGTAGTGTGATGTTATATAATGTTGTGTGATGTTATATAATATAGTGTGATGTTATATAATGTAGTGTGATGTTATATAATGTAGTGTGATATAGTGTGATGTTATATAATGTAGTGTAATGTAGTGTAATGTTATACAATGTTGTGTAATGTTATATAATGTAGTGTGATGTTATATAATGTAGTGTGATGTGATGTTATATAATGTAGTGTGATGTTATATAATGTAGTGTAATATAGTGTGATATTATATAATGTTGTGTGATATTATATAATGTAGTGTGATATAGTGTGATGTAGTGTGATGTTATATAATGTAGTGTGATGTAGTGTAATGTTATATAATGTTGTGTGATATTATATAATGTAGTGTGATATAGTGTCATGTTATATAATGTAGTGTGATGTAGTGTGATGTTATATAATGTAGTGTGATGTTATATAATGTAGTGTGATGTTATATAATGTTGTGTGATATAGTGTCATGTTATATAATGTAGTGTAATGTAGTGTGATGTTATATAATGTAGTGTAATGTAGTGTGATGTTATATAATGTTGTGTAATGTAGTGTAATGTTATATAATGTAGTGTAATGTTATATAATGTAGTGTGATGTTATATAATGTAGTGTAATGTAGTGTGATGTTATATAATGTAGTGTAATGTAGTGTGATGTTATATAATGTTGTGTAATGTAGTGTAATGTTATATAATGTAGTGTAATGTAGTGTGATGTTATATAATGTTGTGTAATGTAGTGTAATGTTATATAATGTAGTGTAATGTTATATAATGTAGTGTGATGTTATATAATGTAGTGTAATGTAGTGTGATGTTATATAATGTAGTGTAATGTTATATAATGTAGTGTGATGTTATATAATGTTGTGTAATGTAGTGTAATGTTATATAATGTAGTGTAATGTAGTGTGATGTTATATAATGTTGTGTAATGTAGTGTAATGTTATATAATGTAGTGTGATGTTATATAATGTAGTGTGATGTTATATAATGTTGTGTAATGTAGTGTAATGTTATATAATGTAGTGTAATGTTATATAATGTAGTGTGATGTTATATAATGTAGTGTAATGTTATATAATGTAGTGTGATGTTATATAATGTTGTGTAATGTAGTGTAATGTTATATAATGTAGTGTAATGTAGTGTGATGTTATATAATGTTGTGTAATGTAGTGTAATGTTATATAATGTAGTGTGATGTTATATAATGTAGTGTGATGTTATATAATGTTGTGTAATGTAGTGTAATGTTATATAATGTAGTGTAATGTTATATAATGTAGTGTGATGTTATATAATGTAGTGTGATGTAGTGTGACGTCATAATCTTGAAACTTCAAAATGTTATTTAAGTGTTGTTAAAGTGTTTTAAACAGACGGCTGGAACATCAAAAATCACACACCTGTACCTCACACCTGTACTCCAACCTAACAGACGGTGATCAATAACTCACCTGCTGCTACAGTTGACCAACTTCCTATTCTATAGGAGCTACACCTGTGTGACATCACCACACCTGTGCCAGCTGTGTAGGTGTGATGTCATGCCAGAGGTGTGATGTCAGGCGCCCGTGATTTGTTTCAGGTACTACTGTGCACGAATATTGATGTGTTCCAGCCGTCACAGAGTCGTAACAATCGCCTGTGAACACACTTTGTCCGTGCGTGTGTGTGTGTGTCTGTCTGTCCTGTCTCAGATGAAATGACGTTCCGGTAAAACTCGAGAGCGTCGCTCAGTTTTACCGCCTGCAGCCACAAACAGGAAATCAACAACATGAGGCTCAAACACAGAAATAGGAAGTTGATCACATGAAGCAAAGGAAACGTCTCCTGTAGGGAGGGGAGGCGAGGAGGAGGCCACAGATGGATGAGGAAACATGGGACCATTATAGCAACACTGAGCTGCTATAATGTAACCTGTGCAGGTGTGGGGAACAGTAAACAGGGGGTGGGGGTGGTTGGGGCAGCAACACATAATGATGGCGAGCGCAGTGTTTGACCTCTAACATCGGTCACACTTTGACCTTTGACCCATCACAGTGAACTCTCATTGCAGTGTGTTGTTGTTGTTGTGTATTTTCCTTTAGTCAACAGAAAAACACACAACGGCAGCCAACCAGAGTTTATATCCAACAACCTGTCAACACATTGACAATCAAACACATTGATCAGAGTGGAAGACTTTAAAGAACCTTCATCCTGTCACCTGACACCTCCAATCATCAAACATGTCCCTGATTGTTAACTATTACGGGAATAACGTTACACTGCAAGGTGACTTACAGACTATGATGGAAACAAGTAGCAGGAGAGCTAAAGCTAATATAACAAAGCTAATACAGCTAACACTGATTTGCATCCAGTTAGTTGGAGCTAGTGCTAATGAATCTAACTTCTAACATAAGAGTTAATGTTGTAGACCTCGCTAGTTTTGGGAAACGGCTAACATAGCTAACTGATAAGCTAATGTTGTAGATTTTGACTACATTTGACATGAGAGATAACATTAGCTACCATTACGTGATGTAAATGTTGTTGTAAAAGTAGTGAAGAGCTAACTGTGGTGTAGCTAACAGAACTGACGCAGCTCGAGATGCCAGGAGCCAAACCCGGCAAGAAAACCACCTCAGTAGGCTGCTGTGTTCACTGTTAGACTGGACACTGCTGGTTCAGAGGTTCTGTTCGGTCACTGGAAGGTAGATGCTGATGCTAGCTCATAGCACTAGCTGTAATGCTAACACACACTCAGTATTGGCTGCTGAAAACACCAATCAATGTCCACAACAAGTCCCTCCCTGTCCCTGAGTGTAAAAATGAGGACGTAAAGAGAACTCTACTTGTTGGTTCATAAGATCAGCAGTAGGTGGTGCCAACAGTGTGATGCAGCCTGCAGCAAAGAGCGTGTGAATATGAACATATGTGTTGACGTGATGTAAAACTTTGATCATGAAGTGTGTTCTGTTGTTGACTGTGGAGCTGCGTTCACACACACAGTACAGACTGTTTGGAACTGTGCCATCCAGCGTCCTGCAGATCATCATGAAGTTACCGTTGCTGATTACTATAATTTGACTATTGGGCACACCTGAATATAAGCTGCTACCAGCTTCCATAGGAAGTGGAAGTCACACTGCTGTACCTTCACCTCCCCTTCAGTCCTCCGGTGCTGCTCTGAGGAGGCTTTTGTCTATCACAGAATAGAACTTGGAGTTTAAATGTCATTCTGAATGATGAGTTACATCATGAATGTCCTCCTTCTCCTCCTTCGTCTTCTTCTTCTCTCCTTTCAGGAGGACTGAGGTTTCACCTCGTCATGTGTGCTGATCAGTCTAAAAACAGCTCGTCAGCACTTCCTCTCGCTGAGAGCCGCTGCTGTGTTTCATGTGCTGATCCTTCCTCGCCTTAAGACACAGTTGTTTGAAGTGCTAATCATCCTCCGCTAGCTGTTAGCCATCAGCAGCTAGTCTTTGAAGTGCTAATCCAGGCAGAGCATAGATGATTATTAATGTTGTTTGAGCCGAGCTCAACATCTGGGACAAAGAGTCACTGAAGGAAGCAGCACTGTGTATGACAGCTTCCTGTTCCTGATTTAGATCAACACACAAACACCGAAACCAACAAAATTCATCACAAAAAAAGACAACAATGTTTCCAGACATCACCTGAGTCATTTTTGTCTTGGTCTCTTGAAAACAGTCCATAGAGAGATAGCATGGAACGTCACATGTGCATGTATCATGTGACATCATGCTACCATCCTGTCATGTCAGTGTTCAGGTTTTGGCTCCTTCGTTCATGCACAGAGACAAATAAAGTTTGATTTCATCTTTTACAAGCTCTGCAGGAGATACGAGGTTATCCTGTCACAGGATGAGATGAGGTTTTCAGTCATTAAACATGCATGCTTTGGTTGTTCATGTATGTAACGTGTGTTTCTGTTGGATCAGATAGTTGATGGGATGAATCACCATGACGACAGCGAGGTGGCACACTGAGTGAACAGGAGGTCAATGGATGAATCCCTGCAGACACGACAGTCCTGCTGTCTGGAAAAATCCCATCATGCTTCAGTGAGCCGCTCTGTGTCGTGCTGTAAAGAACAGACCGAATCAAAACAACAGGAAACCTGCTGTTATCAGACACGCATAAACAGGACATGGAGTTCTGTTTACTTCCTGTAAAACACTCATATGGAGGGACTTGTAGTGGATACCTTACAGCTCACACGTCCGGACTGAACAGAACCTCTGAACCGGCAGTGTCCAGTCTAACAGTGAACACAGTAACAGAACCTCTGAACCGGCAGTGTCCAGTCTAACAGTGAACACAGCAACAGAACCTCTGAACCGGCAGTGTCCAGTCTAACAGTGAACACAGCAACAGAACCTCTGAACCGGCAGTGTCCAGTCTAACAGTGAACACAGCAACAGAACCTCTGAACCGGCAGTGTCCAGTCTAACAGTGAACACAGCAACAGAACCTCTGAACCGGCAGTGTCCAGTCTAACAGTGAACACAGCAACAGAACCTCTGAACCGGCAGTGTCCAGTCTAACAGTGAACACAGCAACAGAACCTCTGAACCAGCAGTGTCCAGTCTAACAGTGAACACAGCAACAGAACCTCTGAACCGGCAGTGTCCAGTCTAACAGTGAACACAGCAACAGAACCTCTGAACCGGCAGTGTCCAGTCTAACAGTGAACACAGCAACAGAACCTCTGAACCAGCAGTGTCCAGTCTAACAGTGAACACAGCAGCCTATTGAGGTGGTTTTCTTGCCAGGTTTGGCTCCCGGCATCCCAGGCTGAGTCAGGAAACTGTAACCACAACCCTTCACCTAAACTAAACTAAACCATTATTTTTCCTTTAACCTGAGCAGTAGCAACAGTTAACATTCATCCATCCATAACTACAGGCTAAGAATATATCAAATATTTAAACCTGTGAGGTCAAAGAAACATAAAAAAACAGAGAAGAGAGGTCAGAACAGGTTACAGTAGAGTACAGTAGAGTTCAGGAGAGTAAAGTAGAGTTTAGTAGAGTGCAGTAGAGTACAGTAGAGTGCAGTAGAGTACAGTAGAATGCAGTAGAGTACAGTAGAATGCAGTAGCGTCTGGTACCTGTAGGTTCTTCCTCCAGACATTTACGGCGGCAAAGGCAAGCTGCATCTGTTTCCTTCGAGCGTCTTTGTGTCGTTTGTAGGCAATCTCAATAAAGATGAGGAAGATCCCAGCAACTATGCCACCAGCAACCAACATGAACACACCTGAGGAGGACAGGAGAGGACAGGTGAGATCTTCTTGGCAGCTCTTGAAATCCTTCATTGGTCCAGCAGAAATGTGTCCAGACCGGTCACTCGGTTGTCCAGAGGTCTGTTTCCTACCTGCCATGTTCTCGAAGGTGAGGGTAGCAGGGGCGTTGCTCCTAGAGTCACACTCCTGGTATCGAACCCACGTCTTGTCGAGATCCTCCATAAAGCCATTCTCATGAGAGCTGAGCAGGGACAACGAAACATATTGAGACATCTAGAGTACCACCCAATTTCAGGGTACTGATCGGGGAAGACCAGGGTATGTCAGCAGGGAACCAAAAGGGCATTAGAAGGTGATCAGGTAGCGTAGCCAAAGTATCCACAGGGTATGATGAGGGTATTGGTTGTCATATAAGCAGCACCAAAAGGCAAACAGTGGGGTGTGTATCACATGGGTATCATGAGTATCTTTAGGGCATCAGCATAGCAAATGAGTATCAGTGGGATATAAGACAAGTAGAGTATAGATAGAAGAAGAAGAAGAAGGCTATGAAGGTGGTATAGGTATGAACAGGGTACCAAAGGGCATTAGAAAATTAGAGTACGAGCAGGGCGTCAGTAGGGTATCTTTAGGGGATCAGAGTGTCAGTGGGGTATCTGACAGGTTGGTTATAAATAGAAGATTAGGAGGGAATCAGACGGCCTTAGAATGGTATGAGTGAAGAATTAGTAGGGTACCACAAGTGTATGGAACGTATCCATAGTTTAGGGTACTAGCAGGAGAGAGAGGAAAAGGGGGAATCAATCCCCTATCAAGGGTAAGGGTATCTTTAGGCTAAATATCAAACAAGATGGGTACAGGTAGAAGAGGAAGACTAAAAGGGTGTGGTGAGGATGGTATCAGCAGCAAAGGGGTATCAGTCAGGTATGAGAAACCTATGATCAGGGTATCAGATGGGTATCAGTAGTAGTGGTATTAGGGCAACAGCATATCAAAAGGGTATAAGTAAAAGTCAGGAATGTCCTCAGCAAGGTATCAGGGTAAAAGTAGGGTACCTGTAGATCACCATTGGGGTGTTTTTTTTTACCTGAGAATAGCCAGAGAAACGTTCTGTTTCCACGGGCTGTCCTTCCTCATTCCAATCCCGAATCCAGAGCGAAAGAAAAGCTCTCCCGTTGTCACCAGATCACACTTCTGTGACGCCTCGAACTCCAACACAGCACTGTCCCAGATGAAGGCATGAAGCTTACTACAGGAGGGGAGGGGAGGGATATGTGGGTATGTGGGAGGTAGAGATCAGTGGATGTAGGTGGGCCACACCAGTCTACAGTATCATATCTCAGAGCTACAACAAGTCATTTCAGGAGTGTATTTTCAGGTTGCTAACTGCTTAAAGATCCTACTTGTCTCTGACGGCCTGGATGGCCTCAGCAGCACTCTCGTAGTTGTGTTTCTCCATGTGCCGGTACATGGTGCTCAGCTCCACCTGCCGTCTGAAGTAGATATCCACCGAACTCTGCTTCACTGTGGCGTAGATGAACTTATCTGATGGGTTACGCAGCTAAAAACAAGCGCAGCATAGAACACAGAGTCAGAGGTGGATGTTGAACTTACGAGGAAACATCCCTGTGTTTGTTCTGTTAGCTTAACACTATGTTAGTACCCACAAGCTAACTGTACCTGAGTGTTATGGACTGAGCCTTCCCTGTTAGGAACGTGTGCTTAGGGTGTTTCAGAGGGGTGTTTCAGTGTAATTAGGGTGGCGGGGGTTTCACAAAAGTATCCAAAGAGAAAGGTGGAGCACTTGTCAGGTTTCGAAAAGTACTAATGTGCACCACAAGATGGAGCCCTGTGGTGCATCTCAGGCCCTACTTTATATTATATTTCATTCACTTTTTTAAAACTTTTCTATGCCGATGACACTATGTTCTATATATATATATATCTATATATATGTTCTAATCTCTCCTGCTGCCTTTCTGACATTAATTAGTGGACAGAAATAATCCTGTTAACCACAACTACTACTCTTAATCTTTGACCTCCATCTTGTGACATTAAGTCAACTACGAGTTGTTCAGTCGTGTTTCTTTCACCTCAAAGCTTATATCAGATTCTTTGTGCGGTTTTCTTTTTTAGATGTGACTCAGTCTTTCCTCCATCACCCAGATCACATGACCAGGTCTCTACCTACTAGACCCTCTATGAGAGGACCCCGCTTAGATCAGTTGATGATGGCTTTCTGGTCAGATGGAGGGAAGATATCTACTCAGTAATGGCTCTGAACACAGTTGAACTGATGGAACGGGTCTCACCCTGGGGTCGTTGATGCCAGTGATGCGCTCCTCAGGCCGGTCCAACACAAGGAAGGCTGCCAGGTTGGCAGTATACGAAGCTACGATGATCATAGCAAAACCCGCCCACACCATACCTAGAATCCTGGCTGAGAAACTCCTGGGAGCTCCTACGACAAAAGACAGATGAACATCAGCACCATGAGGACGAGGATGACCGGAGGACACAAGGACAAACACTGACCTTCTCCTATCCCAGAGTTCAGCAGTACTCCCCATGAGAACCACATGGCGGAGGACAAAGTGAGGGCGTCTTCTTCTTCTTCTTCACTGTTTACTTTGAACCTTCCAAACGGGCTGCAGACAGACAGATAGACAGTTTATAACATCAGGACTGTCTGCAGACTGTGTGTGTGTGTGTGTGTGTGTGGCCTCACCTGAACCGGTCTAATAGGTAAAGCATCACTGCCACCACATGGACCGACAGACCGACTAACAGCCACAGCGTGCTCTGGAACGGCTGCATAAACGAGTCTAGAGTGCTGCGAGGGATTTCCTGAACACACAAACACACAAACATGAGTGGACCTGCTGGTTCTGGATGGTCCTGGTCTCAGTCCAACATGGTTCAGCCCCCAGACATGTTGAGGTGTTATGATGGAAACTATTGATGTGCGTCCTGCTGTGGAGTGATGGATCGCCGGCTGTGATCCGGGTCAGACAGTCATATTGGGTCAGTAAGACTCCAACACACTCTGAATAATCGGCTTGCTCTGATCCAGACCATTGTAGTACAGAGGAGCTCATTCCCCTGAAGGCTTTTGGGTCAAGAGAAAGAATGAGATCAGAACTGTCCATAAGGTTCTGGACCGAACAAGGAGCTCTTGCATTTCTGAAGTGAACCGACAGATTTGGACCAGACCAACAAACTGAAGCCTCCTGAACTTGTAAGCAATAGAAACTGCACCAGAACCAGACACTCTGGATCCAGAACCACCTCACCTTCTTGACGAGTATGGTGAGTCCCTGGTACTTGAAGGGTTTGGAGAACTCGATGTACTGAGCACGCTCATTGTTGATGGTTAGTGGAGCGACGATCATGTCAGCCAGACCTCCAAGCAGCTCCCCCATCATCCCGTTCCACTCCTTCTTATTACTGTTGTTCACCTGCAGGAAGACAGAGACACACCTGAGACCAGAGCAACACACCTGAGACAGTCCAACACACCTGAGACAGTCCAACACACCTGAGACCAGAGCAACACACCTGAGACAGTCCAACACACCTGAGACAGTCCAACACACCTGAGACCAGAGCAACACACCTGAGACAGTCCAACACACCTGAGACAGTCCAACACACCTGTTTTTTTTTTTTGTCCCTCTGAAAATAAAAAAAACTTCAAAGAGTCTCAGAGACTGTCTCAGAGACTGATCTGAAGAGGACAAAGCAGCTAAAAATAAATCTAGGAGACGAGGAGGAGGTGATGGAGCAGCAGAGAGAGAGAGAGTAATGACTGAAGGTCTCTCGGCCTCAACAAGGTCAGAGTCAGGGAGACGGTGGTCTCCATGGCAACAAGGCTAGGCAACGTGTTGACTCTGTAAACAGGTCGAGAGTGATGTCACACCACAGAAGAAGAGCATGATGGCTCACGTTGACTGAAGGTTAGAGGAAGGTTACAGCCTGAACGTGTGACATCATCATCATATGTACAATACACACATCACTTCCTGTCGCTCACTTTAAGTCACATGATCTCCAAAATGCGTACACACACACACACACACAGACACAAACACGTACAGACACACACACACACTTACTCGCTCTTGCGTGCCAAATTTCCCATCAGCCACCAGGTGAACCTCGTAGGTGAAGTTCATGCTCATCGCCAGCTTGATGAGCAGGTCGATGCAGAAACCATAGCAACACTGAGGGACGATGGGCTGACCTGGACACACACACACACACACACACACACACACACACAGCTGTAAAATGTGATGGTTATCTTTATATCTTTGTGAGGACCTGTTTGGGGACGAGTGTTCATCACTTCACATAGTCACTAACAGCTGTCCTCACAAGTATAGGTGTGTGTCTGTCTGTGTGTGTGTACCTGGGATGGTTCCGTTGGGTCCGGTACAGATCACCTTCTTGATCAGGACTCCGTTAACGGTGTACTCCTCTTTACACGTCCCGTCAGTCTTTGTTGGCTTTACATAAACAAACGGCTCCTGATGGATCGTCACGATCTGAACACACACACACACACACACACACACACACACACACACACAGTGTTTGTGTGTTCAGTCTACTTCCTGTGACGTCAGTTAGCTGAGTTAGCACGTAGCTTCCTACAAAAAGTACCTTCAGTTTAGTCGACATCTGATATCCAACCGGTTTCTCCGTCTCTCCACCAGGCCAGATGATCTTCCTCTGAGGATTCATCACCACCTGCAACACAAACAACTGTCACAGAGACTACGTCCAGGTTTTAGACAGTCTGTGGGGACGTCTCAGAGACTACGTCCAGGTTTTAGACAGTCTGTGGGGACGTCTCAGAGACTACGTCCAGGTTTTAGACAGTCTGCGGGGACGTCTCAGAGACTATGTCCAGGTTTTAGACAGTCTGTGGGGACGTCTCAGAGACTACGTCCAGGTTTTAGACAGTACCTGTGACCCGTTGAAGACTCCGACCTGGACGAGGCGTCCTAGCTTCTGTTGGTAGTTCAGGATGCTGTATGTAGCGAAGCGTCGGTCGCCATCGTCATTGAACTCGATCCGCCCTGTCAGACCGTCTGAGTACTTTGATGACATCAGCACCCTGTAGAGCCAATCAGAGAGCAGCAGAGTGAGCAGAGCGTTCTTCGGGTGTGGTTGTCACCCGGTCGGTTCTGGTACTGACCGTTTGAAGAGCGGACCCGTCCTCCAGATGTTGGTGTTTCCCACACAGCCCCGTGGAGGCTCCGTGATGTTCTCCTTCTCAAACAGCTCCTGCAGAGACTGAGCCACCACCGCCACGGCGTCCGTGATGTGCGCCGACTCATTCTTCCCGTTAATCAGCTGGAGCCCCAGCAGGCCTGAGACACACACACACACACACACACACACACACACACACACACACACACGAAGTTAAACAGGCTGCAGACTGAACTCTGCCCTTGTTAATTAACGACGCTCACACTCTTTAATTAACTGAGTGTGTGTAACTAAAGGATTGCTTCATAATCACACACACACACTCAGGGCTTCAGGCGTCAGGGCAGTGTTCAGTAAAGCCAAACTGCATGCTGGGAGTTAACTCTGAGAATCACAGCTGTTTGTCTCTGAGGACAGGAAGTGAGACGTCATGGACTGTGTCTGCTGTCTGTCTCCACGGCGTCCACACGAGTCCTGCAGCTAACACTGTTAGCAGAGCTCGTAGTGAGGAATGCTAACGTGTTAGCATACATGTTTGGTTAGCTGAAGCGACGTCATGTGACAAATGTCTGGTGCAGAAAAACAACATTAAAATCCAAAACGTCACAGGATGCCTCGTGGTTTCTGTTGAGGGAATCCTTTCAGAGCTCTGCACAGAGGGGGGGTGGACACAATAACAGAAACACCAGACCAGCTGGAACAGCACCGACCAATGAGAACAGTCGGTTCTCGTTGTTGTGTTGGGTTCACCTTTAAAAGAACCAAAACTACAACCGTCTTGAAGACCTGTCAGAAACTTCAGGAAGGTTGAAGGTCAAACCTCCATCACCTTCAGAAGTTGTCTGGAGCCACAGTCCACCATGACGGGGTTCGAACTCACAACCTAAAACCACTGGACTGCTGACCGAGGACACACCATGTCCACCACGCCTCAGCTGTTTCCTGATGGACAGTGAAGAAAACTGCTGCCAACCGTAGCTGTTGTTAGCTAATATTAGCTCAGCTTGTTAGCTGCTATTAGGTAATGTTAGCTTAGTTTGTTAGCTGGTGTTAGCTAATGTTAGCTCAGTTTGTTAGCTGCTGTTAGCTAATGTTTGTTCAGTTTGTTAGCCGGGCTGCCTGGACTGTGGCCCAGAAAGGGTGTTTGGACCAGAAGAGGAGACGTTCAGGTCTGGGGTGCGGGGGAATACTGGAATAACATCCATAATAATATCCACTCATGATAGTTTCATCATACATCAAGACAAGGATGCTGCATGTAGCCCACTGCCTCACAATGTCAGCCAGCAGGTTGGTTACTTGCAAACAAGAACCGGAGCTGGACGAGCGGGCTGAGAAGCCTCTATGGACGTAATGGCAGAGGAGACGAGAACGAAGAGGACGTTGACGGAGATCGACGCGCTGAGGTACGTGACAAAGGTGTGTTTGTGTGTGTTGTGAATTTCCACCATTAACTTCAACACACATGACCTCCAACAGATCAAAGAACAGGTGAGTCCAGGTGCGTGGAGCCACGTCACGTAAACGATGTGCACGTTAATACTGATATGAAACACAGTGAGACAGATGATGACAGAACAAACAGAGACACTCAGACATTCATAAAGCTGAACGTGATTCCCAGAATAGAAACCTGAAACCAGCAGAGACAAACAGCTGAGCAGATTTTCAGGGTCCGGCTGCACTTTAAAAACATGACGTGTCATTTCTGGATCAGCTGGACAGAAACGTGACTCATCATTTTTAAGAGTGCAGCAGCTGCTTAGTGAGGATGTTTCTGACACAAAGAGCAGGGCGCCAGTTACCCATCAGCCAGAGAGACAAGCTAATCTGAGGTCAGCTGACAGAACTTCCATAAAGTGTTTCTATCTCCAATACTAACTCTTAACAGGCAACAGAACCGGGCTCAGCAGCTGGACTGGACCGGATTGGAGCACAGCCTCTGAGACCGATATTGAAGCTAATCAATATCTACGACAAGCCCCTCCCTGTCTGACATCATCATCTGGCTGACTGAGTAACCAGCTGATTCAATAAACCCCGCCCCCGTCCCTGGCAGGGCGGGCTCCATGTTGCGGTGGGCGGGGCCTGTATTGACCTATGGCAAAGGGCAAAACATCAAGCAGGAGACAGGAAGCAGCGGCGGCATCTTACCAGTGTTTGTTCAGACATACGTCGCGGTAACCGCGGCAACACTAGCTGTTTGTAACCCCCCCCCTCCCCCTCCCCCCATAGCAGCACATGTTACTTGTGTACTGTGAACGGGCAGACGGGCGGCGGGCGGACGACACACACTATAGAAGATGAAACAAACAAAAAGATGTTAGACACATTTAAAGCCACACAGTTACAACGAGCCAGAAGAAGGAGCGGTTAGAACCTTTAAACACGGCCCACCTCCACCTTCTGTTTAAACGTTCAACCAATTGTTAGAGACCAGGACGAGGACGAGCGTCCTCCATCACAGAGACAACTACCAGAGAGAGACAGAGAGCGGCCATGTCTCCATCCACATGTGTGTTATTACTGCTAGCACTGCTGCTGCTAACACTGCTGCTGCTAACACTGCTGCTAACACTGCTGCTAACACTGCTGCTAGCACTGCTGCTAGCACTGCTGCTAACACTGCTGCTGCTAACACTGCTGCTAGCACTGCTGCTAACACTGCTGCTAACACTGCTGCTGCTAACACTGCTGCTGCTAACACTGCTGCTAACACTGCTGCTGCTAACACTGCTGCTAGCACTGCTGCTGCTAACACTGCTGCTAACACGGCTGCTGCTAACACTGCTGCTGCTAACACTGCTGCTAACACTGCTGCTGCTAAAATTGCTGCTGCTAACACTGCTGCTAACACTGCTGCTAGCACTGCTGCTAGCACTGCTGCTAACACTGCTGCTAACACTGCTGCTAACACTGCTGCTAGCACTGCTGCTAACACTACTGCTAACACTGCTGCTGCTAACACTGCTGCTGCTAACACTGCTGCTAACACTGCTGCTGCTAACACTGCTGCTAGCACTGCTGCTAACACTGCTGCTAACACTGCTGCTGCTAACACTGCTGCTGCTAACACTGCTGCTAACACTGCTGCTGCTAACACTGCTGCTAGCACTGCTGCTGCTAACACTGCTGCTAACACGGCTGCTGCTAACACTGCTGCTGCTAACACTGCTGCTAACACTGCTGCTGCTAACATTGCTGCTAACACTGCTGCTAACACTGCTGCTGCTAACATTGCTGCTAACACTGCTGCTGCTAACACTGCTGCTGCTAACACTGCTGCTAACACTGCTGCTGCTAACATTGCTGCTGCTAACACTGCTGCTAACACTGCTGCTAACACTTATTACCTCCACAGTTGGATGGAAGCAGAGGTCAGAGAGTGAAGAGGAGGAGGAGGAGGAGACAGAGGAAGAAGAGGAGGCAGAGGTTGACGTACCGTCTGGAGCGTCACTCAGAGCTTTGCCGGTCATCTCTCTCTCACCGACCAGCCAGACGTAACCAGAGCCGGTCATGTTGAGCTGACGGGCTGCTTTATACACAGCTGCAGCTTCATCCTCACTGAAAACACACACACACACAACGTCAACACATTTGAAGCTGACAGGAACAACAGGAGGAGTTAATACACCTGAGAACCATCCATTAACACCCTGAGAACCATCATCGTGATCACCTCCGCCTAGCACCGACCCTAAATAGTACTGACTCTATGCTGGGTTAACTTTCGGTTGTTGGGTCCAAACGAACCTTCTGTTGGTCCACTCATGGGTTCTGGGAAAAGTTAATCCACTATTGTGTCAGATGCAATCTACAACCCAAACACAAACAACCCAACTCTGTTTCCACAGCACACCAACCGGTCGTCTTTCTCTGAGGAGGCAACTCCACGCTTCACCACTGATCCAGGAGGCTTCTACACCGAACCTCAGGTGGCCTTAATGACCTTCCCAGTGGTGTTTGGACTTGTTGGATACTTTTTCTTCGGTTGGTCCACTCATGGGTGCTGGGTAAAGTTAGCATTATAAATCCTGACAACCATCTCGCAGCAATAGCAAGATCTCATAATATGGTTACAACCCCCCATATCCAAACACCAACAGACACCTGGACACCACCACCACAAATCTGAACTCTGTAAGCTAATGAACGTCATCCTTCATGCGGACAATACCCATAATTTGGTCAACACCAATCCAACAGGTAGGTGCATCTGTCTTTACTATGCCTTAGCAACTGTACTTAACACCATAGTGACCAACCAGAACAACAACACCACCACCTCTACCCATAGTACCGTCGTTACTGTACAAACCTAGCAGAGAGGATGATGACTCGGGCCTCCAGGTCTTTGGCTTCCAGCAGCAGAGATGTCAGGTTGGTGTCCTGGGTGAACAGCAGCACCTTCTCCGCCTGGAGGACCACGGTGTCAGTGGGGGGCAACAGGTGACAACGCCGGCAAGGCGACAGGTCACATCGTAGGACATTGAAAAACACGGCAGAACAAAACACCACAGGACACATCATAGGACACGCATCATTAGCTCTGAACCACCAGGGTCCCGTCCCCGTCCCACCCCAACACCCAGCACCCTGACCCCGGCCTCGACCATGCTCCCTCTCACCCACGCAACCACGGGAGGAGGGGGCGGGGCCAAAAACATGGAGACATAAGTGTTCAAGGTCTGCTGAACTGAAAGAAAACTGAAAGTCGAAGCTCTACGGGAGGGGCAAAAAGTTGTGCGTGGTGTGGTGGCACATGCAAACTGAGGCGCTGTCAAGACTCCAACCAACCAACCAATCAGGGACGTGCATGTTAGAGAGCGCTGATGCAACCGCAAACCAAAAAACAAGGTTCGAGTGGAGAGAAGGAGGAGGAGGAGGAGGAGGGAGGGAGGGAGACGGGGAGGAGGAGGAGGAGGATTGGATGTTTGAGGAGGATCTTGGTGGGCGGAGCTCCTCATATCTGCAGACAGAGCCACGCCTCAGCCCGGCCGCATGCAACCCTTCACAGGTGAGGGGGGAGGAAGAGGAGGGGAGGGGAGGAAGAGGAAGGGCGTCTCTCCGGCGGGTCATCCCCGTGTCATGACAAACAAAAGAAAGGATGGCGCCTCCAGGATAACAGTCTATCTCTGGGTGGGCGGGACTCTGGGTGGGCGGGGCTGACTGCTGTTTGGCTACTACTGGGCGAGCTCAGAGATTGGTTGGGCGGCGTGCATCATGTGACCATGCAAGTTGATACCTTGGGCGTTCTCCTGAAGTCAAAGTTGTGTTGGTCGAGGTTTTCATAGTTCCTGTTTTTAGTCTGATGTGACGTCACAGAGAAAACACGCAGACAGAAAGTTAACCACAGGCAGAGATCAACAACCAATCAGCTTCAAGACGGGAGGCTGACGGAGCGCGCGACACGTCACAGGCCGTCTGTCTGTCTGTTCACCTGTCTGTCTGTCTGTCCACCTGTCTGTCTGTCCATCTGTCTGTCTGGCCCCTCTAGCATGATATCTTGACCTGGAACCGTCCGACCGTTAGCCTTTAGCCTTTAGCGAGCAGTTTGTATGAATCGTGGGCTCTGATTGGTTCTCAAACTTTATAATCGCCTCATGTTAAAAGTTCAAACATGACTTCCTGTTTCAGAGCGAAGCCTCATGAATATTAACGAGTTTGAATTAAACATCTCTGATGAAATAATGATGAAGATTACATGACGAGCTCTGACACCAATAACTGATCAATAAATCATCGTGTGCATCTGTGAGGCTCTGTAGACTCTGATCACGTGACATCATGTGTGACATCATGTGTGACATCACGTGTGGCATCACGTGTTCACTACACAAACAGAAAAATAACATTGTTAGCTCCTTAGCTTAGTAGCTACTTAGCTTACAGCTATGCTAGCTTCTTTCATGATGTCATCTTAATGTTACATCGTGCATGACAATATCGACAATAGTGTGTGTGTGTGTGTGTGTGTGTGTGTGTGTGTGTTGTAAATTTAATGAGATTAGCATTTGGAGCGGCTAATGGGACGCTGCGTGGTCACATCAGTTTAACATCACAGGAGGTTTGTGGAGCGTCACGGCTCGGTTCATTGGTCCAACCAAATCAAAGTTTACTGAAGCTCCTTCATGACATCATCACGTGACCAACTCAATGCTGCCTCTACAGCAGCCTGAGCTAACAGAGGCTAAAGCTGACAGACTGTTGATGTTAGCATCAGGTCACAGGACTAAAACTAACAGGTCATGATATCATGCTAACAGCTAAAGCTACAACTTTAGCACTAATGTCGTATTCAGTGACATCTTGTAGTGTAGCTGCTGATCACAGCCGCCTCGCCCTCCCAACGTGAAGGAGGAAGTCACAATCAGACTTGTCCGCTCTGGGCTCCTGTAGAAACATGGAGGACCTGCGGAGTCTGTCTGTCTGCCTATCTGTCTCTCTCCCTGCCCACCTGTCTGTCTGTCTGTCTGTCTGTCTGTCTGCCTATCTGTCTCTCTCCCTGCCCACCTGTCTGTCTGTCTGTCTGTCTGTCTGTCTGTCTGCCTGTCTGTCTGTCTGCCTGTCTGTCTGTCTGTCGGCCTACTTGTCTGCCTGTCTGTCTGCCAGCCTGTCTGTCTGCCTGTCTGTCTGTCTGCCTACTTGTCTGCCTGTCTGTCTGCCAGCCTGTCTGTCTGTCTGTCTGCCTATTTGTCTGCCTGTCTGTCTATCTGCCTGTCTGCCTACCTGTCTGCCTGCTTGTCTGTCTGCAGGTTGACAGCTCTGACAGAAGCAGCTCAGACGTGTTCGCACGACTCCGAAACTCCTTCAAAATGATGAGATACGAGACAACAGACAGAGAACTGAAAGACAGACAGACAGACAAGCAGATCTAAAGAAACAGTAAGTAAATATTAAAAATAAAACAAAAGAAAAGAAAGTGATGAAAGAGAAGCTGCTGACAGAAAGAAGACAAAGCAGGAGGACGACGGGGGGACCAACGTTTCATTTAAGCTAGGCTATAAAGTTAGCATCATGCTAACTGTAGCTAATGTTAGCTATCAATGTTAACAGTCTGTGGTCGGCGTCATGGAGAGCTAACAAAGTGACATCAGCACAGTCACTAACCTAACACGAGACAATAGTTTCCATGGTTACCACACATAGAGCCGAGCAGGAACAAAGGTGCTGATAATTAATGGAATAATAATAATTAATAACTCACAATAAACTTCTGTTTACACATCTGTTAGCCGGTTAGCAGGGTAGCTAGCCTCGTAGGGATATAGCTAGTTTGTTGGCGAGGTAGCTAGCCTGTTAGCAAAGTCAATACAAACTCAACACTTCCTGTTTGTTTTTCAAATTAGAAGCACTTCATTTCTTAAGGCTTTTGTTGTGAAACATTTACAGGAAGGTACAGTTTAAGCCTGTTTACGTCGGCCTGACCTGCCTGCTAGTGTTTACCGCTCTGTGTTGCTATGGAAACCTTCAGTATTGAAGATGGTGGACGCGCGTCACGTCTAAAGATTGATCTGGTTTAAGAAGTGAAACTGTTGATGATGATGGAGGATGAGACGTCTCTCTCACACGCCTGGACATGAAGTGCCACACATGAACACACATCATGTGACATCATGCGTTGTGTGCCGACCTTGGTCTCTCGCTCCTCCAGCAGCGTCTCCAGCCTCTTCTGGGCGGCTCGCCCTTCGTGGTCGTCGCTGACGATCAGGATGATGTGGTTCCACCTGAACTCCCTCATCAGGTCGAACCACACGTGAGCCTGGTGGGAGTATGGAGGAACCGTCCTCAGGAACGACAGGTGGATGCTCTGAGGAACAAACAGGAACATGAGAAGTCCATTATGTGCAAGATGGAGGGAAACTCGGACCTAGTCTTAATGATGTACCACTTCTTAAGGTCACCTGTGTGACACATAATCATGTATGACATGATCATTCGGTTCAGGTTACCTTATCAGAGTAGATGGACATGCGCGTCGTCAGGCCGACCACGGGGATCCGGTAGAAACCGGCGGTGTAGGAGACCGGAGTTGGAGTCAGGTGGTCATTGGACTGAAGTGGGTGACTGACCAGGATCGCATACACCTAAGAAGGAGAGGAAGTGACATCATAACTGCTCTGTATGTAACGCTAGCTAATGTTAGCTCAATTTGTTAGCTGCTGTTAGCTAATGCTAGCTCAGTTTGTTAGCCAGGCTGTGAGCTCAGAGCACCTGGGGAGTATTAGTGTTTGGACCACAGGAAGAAGAAGAAGAAGAAGAAGAAGAAGAAGAAGAAGAAGAAGAGGTGTTCAGGCCCAGCAGGCAGCAGCTTCTACGGACATGATGGCAGAGGAGCAGAGAGTGAAGAGGACGCTGACGGAGGAAGCTAAGAAGAGAAAAGGAGAGAGTGAGCGAGCAAGAAGCCGCCGGACAAGAGTAAATCTGGGACTGACTTTTAGTGGTTGGTGAGAGCTTGGTGAAATAAAAGGCTGAAAGACAGACGCCGAGCTGGGCTGACTGCTGCTGGACTAGTCAGTGATATTAGCTGCTGCTGGGTCTGCTGCTGTCTTGTTTTGGTACAGTTCCTCGTCCCATCAGAGTCTGTTGGTGTAAATCATTGCTCCATCACTAACAGTGTGTTTCAGCCTTCATGTGTCTGTAATCTCTGCTCGGGGACGATGGACGGATTACGTCCGTGTGTCTGCTGAGAGAGAGAGACGATGTTAATCTGACGTCTCTCTCTCTCATGGCGACGCCATGTTGGCCTCATTTCTTCTACAAAGGAAAGAGAGGAGGATGGAAGAGAAGCTTCAGACAACTAACTGTCCATTTAATATCTCATGTAATCCAGTTTATGATCCCTCTGTGGTAACCATGACTACAGCTGTACTCAAGTATTTACTCTGATTACTTCTGATCAGCCAATCATCATCCAGGTCAGCAGCAGCAGACCCAGCAGCAGCTAATATCACTGACTAGTCCAGCAGCAGTCAGCCCAGCTCGGCGTCTGTCTTTCAGCCTTTTATTTCACCAAGCTCTCACCAACCACTAAAAGTCAGTCCCAGATTTACTCTTGTCCGGCGGCTTCTTGCTCGCTCACTCTCTCCTTTTCTCTTCTTAGCTTCCTCCGTCAGCGTCCTCTTCACTCTCTGCTCCTCTGCCATCATGTCCATAGAAGCTGCTGAGCCCGGTTACACTGCTAATTCTCGCCCAGCTCCTGTTCTGGCACGACACCGGCTCTGCGTCCCAGGCCTGAAATCCTCCTCTTCCTGTTGTTAGTATGATTTCATGAGCTGTTGGCTCTAGCCTTGTGAAGTAAGGTGAGGGGGTTGTAATGATGTCACTAAATCTCCAGACTGGAGCTGTATTTATTAATTTATTTGAAACACAGTGTTTCACAATAAAAGTCCTCCAGTGGCTCAGACAGGCTTTTATTGTGAAAGTCTGACAGTGCTGGCTCGATGTTCAGCTCATGTTTGATATGTTCTGTTCTGACATTTTTTCCAGCCGACCTGGATCTGATCGGGCCGCTAATGACCATTTATCTGGGGCCGGTTTTATATGATGACTGCACAGAGGAGCGCGACCTGATTGGCCGTTGACCCGTATTTAAATAATGACTAAGATGGCCACCGGAACTGTTTCCTGTTGAATCACATCAGTTTAAAACATTTCTGTTTCGTTTGTTTGTGACTTAGCATCAGCATTAGTCTAACATCTGTAAGTCACCTGTAACATGAACTTTGTTCCCAGTCCTGTTTCCTGATAACATTAGCAGCAGCTAGTTAGCATTTAGCTGGTGTCAGGTGAGCTCACCTGGTTGGAGATGAGGTCCTCGCAGACGGACAGAGCCATTTGGATGGCATTGGGCTTGTGTGTGACGGAGATGGCGTTCATTTTGAACTTCTCTTTCCCGTACAGTGTGTTGGCCTGGCTCACCGCCTCCTTGAACACCTGCTCGTAGCGTTTCTGGCTCAGCACGGCGCCGATGTTCACCAGGCGAGGCTCGCAACCGCCGCGAGCCACCGAGCAGAACTGCAGGACGGTGAGGAGCAACATGCCACGGAGCTCCACTGAGGAGGAGGACGAGGAGAGGAAGGTTAGAACAGGCTGAGATTTGGACATGAACAGTCCAGAGAGAGACCATCATCCTCCACCTGTGAAGTGAAGACACACACTGCAGTTCCTCTGACGTCCACCTGAGGCTGGTTCCAGAAGTGAGTCAGTCTCCATAAGTCCCCATGTTAGACAGCAGAAATAAACATGTTTACAGCCTGGTACAAAAACAGTTTTGGTCTCTGTAGCTAATTTCCCCGTTCATGACAACTGTACTGAGGGTGAATTTATATACAACTCACCTGTTCACATTATATTAAGGCTTAAAGTTATGCAGGATTCAGAGCGTGGACGCTTTGATTGACAGGTGGGCGTGGTCACGAAGACTATGTCCAGGTTTTAGACAGTCTGCAGGGACGTCTCAGAGACTACGTCCAGGTTTTAGACAGTCTGCGGGGACGTCACAGAGACTACGTCCAGGTTTTAGACAGTCTGCGGGGATGTCTCAGAGACTAAGTCCAGGTTTTAGACAGTCTGCGGGGACATCTCAGAGACTACGTCCAGGTTTTAGACAGTCTGCAGGGACGTCACAGAGACTACATCCAGGTTTTAGACAGTCTGCGGGGACGTCTCAGAGACTACATCCAGGTTTTAGACAGTCTGCGGGGACGTCACAGAGACTACGTCCAGGTTTTAGACAGTCTGCGGGGACATCTCAGAGACTACGTCCAGGTTTTAGACAGTCTGCGGGGACGTCACAGAGACTACGTCCAGGTTTTAGACAGTCTGCAGGGACGTCTCAGAGACAACATCCAGGTTTTAGACAGTCTGCGGGGACGTCTCAGAGACTACGTCCAGGTTTTAGACAGTCTGCGGGGACATCTCAGAGACTACGTCCAGGTTTTAGACAGTCTGCGGGGACGTCACAGAGACTACGTCCAGGTTTTAGACAGTCTGCAGGGACGTCTCAGAGACAACATCCAGGTTTTAGACAGTCTGCGGGGACGTCTCAGAGACTACGTCCAGGTTTTAGTCAGTCTGCGGGGACGTCACAGAGACTACGTCCAGGTTTTAGACAGTCTGCGGGGACATCTCAGAGACTACGTCCAGGTTTTAGACAGTCTGCGGGGACGTCACAGAGACTACGTCCAGGTTTTAGACAGTCTGCAGGGACGTCTCAGAGACAACATCCAGGTTTTAGACAGTCTGCGGTCTTCATGAACTGTCTGGTGATCAGCTCAGTGTAATGAGCTGTCAGACTACACAAGACTGAGACTGATGAGGAAACTGTTTACTGACACATAAATCAGCTCCACTCATTTGTCCATAAGACTCTATATCAGAGCAGCTGCCTCCTGCTGATAAAGACTGGTTAAAGACTGGTTAAAGACTGTTACATGTTTTCAAAGAAATGAGACGTCATCAACAGCTGGTCAGCTGATCACATGACATTCAGGAAGTCAATTAAAGATCAGTTTATTCTGATTGGATCCAATCAGCTGCGGCGTCGAGGGTTGGCTTTCAAGATGGCCGCCTTCAACGTGTGTGGCTCAGTGAGGATCAAATAAAAGATTTGGGACGCTCCCCGAGTCTTCACGGGTTTTGGACAGCATCCAATCAGAGCTCAGGAAACCAGCAAACACTTTGACACACCTGTCAATCATTCAGCAGTGTCCAATCAGGTGGTATGGATATTTGGGTGGTGGGAGTGTGCGTGGCTTCAGGTTTAGAGGTGGTCACTGATTGGCTCTTTAACGAGCTTTAATGTCTGATGATGAACTCAGTTAATTAATTTAATTGAATTAATTAATGAACATGTTTGTTTCCTTTAATTAAAAGAGAAAATGAATCAAAATGTTTTTGTTTTTATTTTATTAAACTGAAACAAACAAACAAAATAAATCTACATGAAATTAAATTACATTCATTACAGATGAGGTCACTCACTGTCTGATGTGATTTCCTCTCAGGTCGTCGGTGAATTCCGTTAGTGTGTCTGTCCTCGGTCTGTCCTCGGTCTCCTGTTGATTTCACCGTGTGTGGTTCAGCCCGGTGCCGTGCTCCGGTCCGGTCCGGTGACTCTCAGGTTAAAGGTGTTTTTGGTTTTTTTTGGTTTTTTTTTGTCTTAATAAATGAAAATGTTGTTGAAATGTCCGGTGTCGGTGTCGGTCCTCTGTGTCGTCACCGTGTCCTCCCGGAGGACTGAAGTCGTTAAACGTTGTTTTTCTTCAGTTTAAAGGACCCTGTTGACACCGTCTCGCGCTCCGTCCTGTTGATTCACGGTGTCTTCATCACGTCATCTTCATCCATCAAATCAGATCATCTGATCAGTTGTCAATCACTGATCACTCATCAGCTCGTCAACCGACCGTCCGTCTGTTGATGCTCGCGGACTTCTGGATGACCTGAAGCTCGCGAGCTCGCGGTCCGTCCTTGGATCCTGATGCTCGGTCCCGCGCGGAGGAGAGAGGAGAGGAGAGGATGCGCGCGGCCGTCAGAACACGGGCACGAGCATCTCTCCTTGATGTCAGTGAATTAATGAACAGACGCGCTCGTGCCCGCGCACAGAAACACCATCACCCTTTGAAGTCACAGCGATGAGCAACATTTATGTTATTGTTCATAATATCAATCTGTTAGCTGTTAGCTTCTGTTAGCATATGTTTCTAATAATTCAGTATTGATCATATTTGACGGACTCTGACTAAAAATGTGTGACATCATAACGATCAATCAAACGTCAGATGACTTCACTTCCTGTTTGTCAGTGAACCCGTTAATAAATCATCAACAGTTCATCGATCAGCATCAATAATCAATAATCAGACTTTTTCTTCTTCTGTGGTTGTGTCTAGGTGCATGCATCAGCCCCTCCGCTGCCACCATATGTGGTTGCCAGGGCAACATGTATGCAGCTCCAGATCTCTATTGTGGTTGCCACGGAAACAAGCATCTGCAGCCCTGAGTTCCCCATCCCCTCTAATTAACACACACACACGATGTCATACTGACCCGGTGTGTTCACATCAGTCCAGGTTCCAGATCTGATCCAGGTCACTCAGGTGAACCTGCTCCTGAATCAGGTGGTTGAAAAATCATCCAATCAGAGAGTTTCACACCCTGTTACCATGCAGAATATGGCGGGTGAAGTTAGAGTTAGCTTCTGTCCGTTAGCTTCACCCACCTGTCAATCAAAGCTCTTAATCCTGCATAACTTTAAGCCTTAATATAATGTGAACAGGTGAGTTGTATATAAATTCACCCTCAGTACAGTTGTCATGAACGGGGAAATTAGCTACGGAGACCAAAACTGTTTTTGGACCAGGCTGTAAACATGTTTATTTCTGCTGTCTAACATGGGGACTTATGGAGACTGACTCACTGCTGCAGCCAGCCTCAAGTGGACGTTAGAGGAACTGCAGTTTGTGCTTCTACCTGTGTCGGCTGTTGGATGTTGATTTTATACGACACATGAAAACAGCCTCAGTCTGTTAGCGTCAGTCTGTTAGCCTGTGTCTGTTAGCCTGTGTCTGTTAGCCTCTGTGTGTTAGCCTGTGTCTGTTAGCCTCTGTGTGTTAGCGTCAGTCTGTTAGCGTCAGTCTGTTAGCCTGTGTCTGTTAGCCTCTGTGTGTTAGCCTGTGTCTGTTAGCCTCTGTGTGTTAGCCTGTGTCTGTTAGCCTCTGTGTGTTAGCCTGTGTCTGTTAGCCTCTGTGTGTTAGCCTGTGTCTGTTAGCCTCTGTGTGTTAGCCTGTGTCTGTTAGCCTGTGTCTGTTAGCCTGTGTCTGTTAGCCTCTGTGTGTTAGCCTGTGTCTGTTAGCCTGTGTCTGTTAGCCTGTGTCTGTTAGCCGTATGTATGACATGTATGACATCACTGTCTCCTCTGATCTCAGCTGTGAACAGGAAGTAGGACATGTGTGACCTCACTGGTTTATTTCTCTGGTGTTCACATGATGAGGAGAGCTTCCTTCAGCTTCCAGGCCAGTGAGCACACACACACACACACACACACACATTCAGTGATGCTCTTGTTGTTTCCAGCTGAGTGTGTTGTAAAGCGAATGGAGAGATGCATGCTGGGATGCATTTGTAGCCCGCTGAGTCCCTGAGGGGGGAGTGTCACTGTGTGTGTGTGTGTGTGTGTGTGTGTGTGTGTGTGACCTCAGTGATCCGCCATCTATCACGTGTTCAGACGCCGACCAGCACTGCAACCTGTTTTCATGAAATTCCAGAGGTGTGATGTGATTGGTCGACACAGATTTATTCTCGTGTTGAATGGTGGACTCTGATTGGTTTTTCATGTAACACACACTGTCAGTTTAATTATGACTGTCCTGATGTGTGTGTGTGTTTAATTATGCTAAGTTCTTAAACAGGAAGCCTCGAGTCATCCATTAACACACACACATGAATTAAACATGTTGTCGACCTCTAACTGTCTTACGTCTCAGAGACTACGTCCAGTTTTAGACAGTCTGTGATAGTCTCAGAGACTACGTCCAGTTTTAGACAGTCTGTGGACGTCATAATGTATTTTGAAGGTGTCATTTCTGGTTCCTCCAGCAGGTGGCGCAGTGACATCAAACAGTGCCTCTATAGTGTGTGTGTGAAGGAGGAGCAGGTGGAGAACAAACCAAGTTTAAAAGTGAAAAGAGGAGGTGAAGTAAGTTGAGAGCAGAGAGGACGAGTGGTCTGGATCAAAGTGTCGGAGGTGACATGAAGGAAGGAGGCGAAGGAGGCGAAGGAGGCTGAAGGAGGCTGAAGGAGGAGGTTCATGCTGAGGCGCCGCTCAGTTCTGCATTACATGTTGCAACATAGAGAGAAGGCAGGAAACAGAACTGACACATTCAACGTCTGACTGACAGCACAGACGCACGGAGACGCAGACAGAGGAGGGGAACCTCAAAGCAACTGGATGAAGGCCAACAAGGAGTAAACGAGGAGAAGAAGAAACTGAAGGAGGTGAAAGGAGAAGAGAGGGGGAGAAAGAGTGACACGAGGAGGGAGGTGAAGAGGAGCAAAGTCAAACAGAAAGGAGAAACAGGAGGAGGAGGAGGTGAAAAAGAGGAGAGAGACTTTAAAGAAAGGAAGAAGCACAAAGTGAGAGGAGAGGAGAGGAGAGGAGAGGAGAGGAAAGGAGAGGAGAGGAGAGGAGAGGAGAGGGGAGGAGAGGAAAGGAGGGGAGAGGAGAGGAGAGGGGAGGAGAGGAGAGGCCTGCAGTGTCATCATGGAGGAGGACATCAGGAAACAGGGGATGCTCTACCTGCAGCAGCAGAGGTTTGGAAAGGTACGAACACGCTAACACACAGCTAATGCTAACACATAACATATACATGTATCTATAACTTAGTTAACTTACTTAATAGTTGTATATAAGTTATATATATATAACTATACACACACACACGCTGTATAATATATGACACACTTCAGCAGGAGGCTGTGTTCAGTGCGTTTAACGCTTTGTGTTTGTTTTTAGAAAAGTGTAACTTTATTTTTACATTTACTGTCACAGTTTTTCACTGTAAATAACTTTCCCAATGTTAAAAAGATGTTGATATCTGAAATATTACAGTATTTTACCGTCTCTTAAATCATTTATTACACTGTGAAACCTACAGTGTACTAGATAAGAAGTGTAAAGAAGCATAACATGGAAGTACTCGAGTACAACTACCTCGAGAATGTAATTAAATATAAGTCGCTCAGTCGGTCGAGCCGCCCCGTGTGTGAAGGCTCAGTCCTCGCTGCGGCGGCCCAGGGTTCGAATGTCATTCCCCGTATGTGATGTTGGGCGCACGCCTTTCAGAGTTTATTACTTAGCACATATGGGGACGTGCGTCACATGGTGTGGGTGTTACGTCACTCCTGTCGGGTTTTTTTTTGTTTGTTTGGGTGAGTGGGAAAGTCCTACTTTGCTAAATATTACCTAAACATCAGCGAGATGCATGGACATACTGAATATCATGAAATCGCCTGTTGTTTGTGATTGGCTTGAAATAAATATAGCCTACAAATGCAATGCGTTTCTGAGCAGTGATTTATCGACCAGCGCGTCCGGCAGGTAAAAGTTTTCATACTTAGCCTCTCTGCGATTCTAGTTTTTGATCGTTTGGATAGCCTCTCTCTCTCTTCAGCTGTTTCTGTCAAATAAAACTTGAAAAGGCCAAAAAATCTTTCAGAGATAACTGGACATGGACTTGAATTGGTACTTGAGCAAATGTACTTAGTTACCTTCCAACAGTTAAAGTGTCAGTATCAGCAGTATCAGTAATCTCTCTCTGGTGTGTGTCTGTGCAGAAGTGGAAGCGTGTGTGGTGCGTCCTGTACAGAGAAAGTTCCTGTTCGATTTCCAGGCTGGAGTTCTTCGAGTGTAAGGACATAGGAAGTGTGGAGAAGCTCGACAAGAATCTACGCAAACAGCAAGAACACAAGAAGGTGCACACACTGTACAAGTGTAGTAAATATACTGTACATGTACTCTGAATATACTACTACTGCTACTACTACTGTACACTACTGTAATTAGCCTTTACTTTATGATGCACTGAGTTCTCCTGTTGCCATGGCAATAACAGCCTGTGCGTCTCCAAGGTGATCCGTTTGGCGGACTGTATCCGGGTGTCGGAGATGGAGACTGACGGCTGTCCCAAAGACACGGGACCCTTCGTGATCGAGACCACGGAGAAGATCTACGTGTTCGCCGTGGAGAGGAAACAGCTAGACGACTGGACACACAAACTGTGTGAGATCGCCTTCCCTGTAGGTACACACAGCGCTAACACTAGCACGCTAACAATAAAACTATATTTTAAATATAAATAATATTTTAATAAAGATTAATTTAGGAGTCGGTTGCTCTTGATTGGTCAGATCTGCTACAATCTGACTCATAATAATTCATTAAATCATTCATCAATACAACTGAAAAGGTCATTAAGGACAGCTGTGGGTCGTTAAGGACAGCTGTGGGTCGTTAAAGACAGCTGTGGGTCGTTAAGGACAGCTGTGGGTCGTTAACAACAGCTGTGGGTCGTTAAGGACAGCTGTGGGTCGTTAAGGACAGCTGTGGGTCGTTAAGGACAGCTGTGGGTCGTTAAGGACAGCTGTGGGTCGTTAAAGACAGCTGTGGGTCGTTAAGGACAGCTGTGGGTCGTTAAGGACAGCTGTGGGTCGTTAAAGACAGCTGTGGGTCGTTAAGGACAGCTGTGGGTCGTTAACGACAGCTGTGGGTTGTTAAGGACAGCTGTGGGTCGTTAAAGACAGCTGTGGGTTGTTAAGGACAGCTGTGGGTCGTTGACAAACTCTCCGATGACAGTAATGTTCATATTTCATCCAGACGGTTAAAGAGAACAGGAAGACATTTTGTTAATCTGGTCGACCCTGAGGTTAACAGTCAGGTTGAGGTTGCAGTGAGAAGGACCACCTGACATCACCTGACATCACATGACAAGGTTGTGAATGAAGGCATTACATTCAGATAACAGGTGGTTGACCTCAGGTCACATAATGGTGTGGTCATCAGTTTTAACAGTACACGATGGAGTTTTACTACGACTTTACTCCACAGTATACTTTTGTCACACATACTGAAGGAAAAGGGACCAGAACGCACCATGAACAGACCATGAACGCACCATGAACAGACCATGAACAGACCATGAACGGACAATGAACGCACCATCTAGGTGTCAAACGTTGTTCTCGTGGTTATAAATAACAGGTCGATGACAGACAGCTGACGGTCCTGAGTCACAGTTCCACTTCCTCTTTCTCACTGTATGACATGAAATACACGCTTCACACTCAAACAGCCAATCAGACAGCAGCTCTGGTCAGATACATAACATGTAAATTGTGATCCAGACTCAGACTTTTATTTTGGAGGACAAAAGAACAGACCTCTGCAGAACTCAAATCAGGTGTCTAAGATGGAAGGTGGAACTGAAGAGGTTAAGAGTCGTGTCAGTCATGTTGCTTTGTGTCTTAAAGTTTCCATGAAACAGGAAGTAGAGTCTGTTTACTTCCTCATTTCTACATGTTTCCTGTAGAGACGCTCAGAGAGCGTACTGACTGAGAGATACTGACTGAACATTTACAGCAGCCAATAGCAAGTGTGTTAGCATTGCAGCTAGCACTATGAGCTAGCATCAGCAGCCAATCGTTTTCTTACCGGGTTTGGCTCCTGAGTGAGTCAGTTCAGTTAGCTACACGGCTGACTGAGCTAACCACAGTTAGCGCTTCACAACTTAGCAATGTTTCCATCAGAATCAGAAAAGTATTTATAGTAATAAGTAATTAGTAATATATTATCTTATCTAGTTAGCGGTTAGCTACTTTAGCAAGTGAACAATACCTGAAAATAATGAAAACATGGCTTTGTTTACTGTGTCTCATGCTGCTACTGGACTTCAGGATCAATGAAGTATCTGTCTGTCTGTCTGCCTGCCTGTCTGTCTGTGTTTGTGTCTGTCTACCTGTCTGCCTGTCTGTCTGTCTGTCTGTCTGCCTGTCTGCCTGCCTGTCTGTCTGTCTGCCTGCCTGTCTGTGTGTGTGTGTGTGTGTCTGCCTGCCTGTCTGTCCGTCTGCCCGTCTGTCTGCCTGCCTGTCTGTCTGTCTGTCTGCCTGCCTGTCTGTCTGCCTGCCTGTCTGTCTGTCTGTCTGTCCGTCTGCCTGTCTGTGTGCATGTGTGTGTGTCTGTCTGTCTGCCTGTGTGTGTGTGTGTGTCTGCCTGCCTGTCTGTCCGTCTGTCTGCCTGCCTGTCTGCCTGCCTGCCTGTCTGTCTGTCTGACCATTGATGAATGTTTCAGATGAGCTGGATGGAGCCGAGTGTGAAGCGAGGCAGCCTGCAGAGAGGAAACAGAGTGGAAGAAGATGAAGGAATGGAGGACAACTCTCTGTACAGCAGCAGCAGACAGACAGGTAATACCTGTCTCACTTCTACCTGAGCACACGTCACTTAACTTCTTCCCTTGTCGTACTTCTGCAGCAGGTTTTTTCTTTTTCTTCTCAGTCTTGACTTCCTGTCAAACCTCAAAAAACAAACCTCACTTCCTCTCTCAGTCTTTTCCCATTGCGGCTAAATTTAGCAGCTTGCGGCTAAAACGATGCATGAGTCTGCTGCAACACACACACACACACACACACACACACCCGCAGTATGTGCACATCTCGATCTGACACATCATGAGATGTTCGACTTCCTCTTTGATACCAAACATGAAGCATCTGCAGTTAGCTCAGTTTGTTAGCTTCTTTTAGCTAATGTTAGCGAACCTTTACCCTAACCCATGAAGTACATGATGGACATGAAGTACATGAAGTACATGAAGTGCATGAAGTACATGAAGTGCATGATGGACATGAAGTACATGATGGACATGAAGTACATGAAGTACATGAAGTACATGATGGACATGAAGTACATGAAGTACATGATGGACATGAAGTACATGAAGTACATGATGGACATGAAGTACATGAAGTACATGAAGTACATGATGGACATGAAGTACATGAAGTACATGAAGTGCATGAAGTACATGAAGTACATGATGGACATGAAGTACATGAAGTACATGATGGACATGAAGTACATGAAGTACATGATGGACATGAAGTACATGAAGTACATGAAGTACATGATGGACATGAAGTACATGAAGTACATGAAGTGCATGAAGTACATGAAGTACATGATGGACATGAAGTACATGAAGTACATGAAGTACATGATGGACATGAAGTGCATGAAGTACATGAAGTGCATGAAGTACATGAAGTACATGAAGTACATGAAGTGCATGAAGTACATGAAGTGCATGAAGTACATGATGGACATGAAGTACATGAAGTACATGATGGACATGAAGTACATGAAGTACATGATGGACATGAAGTACATGAAGTACATGAAGTACATGATGGACATGAAGTACATGAAGTACATGAAGTGCATGAAGTACATGAAGTACATGATGGACATGAAGTACATGAAGTACATGAAGTACATGATGGACATGAAGTACATGAAGTACATGAATTACATGAAGTACATGAAGTACATGAAGTACATGATGGACATGAAGTACATGAAGTACATGAAGTGCATGAAGTACATGAAGTGCATGAAGTACATGAAGTACATGATGGACATGAAGTACATGAAGTACATGATGGACATGAAGTACATGAAGTACATGATGGACATGAAGTACATGAAGTACATGAAGTGCATGAAGTACATGAAGTACATGATGGACATGAAGTACATGAAGTACATGAAGTACATGATGGACATGAAGTACATGAAGTACATGAAGTGCATGAAGTACATGAAGTGCATGAAGTACATGAAGTGCATGAAGTACATGATGGACATGAAGTACATGAAGTACATGATGGACATGAAGTACATGAAGTACATGATGGACATGAAGTACATGAAGTACATGAAGTACATGATGGACATGAAGTACATGAAGTACATGAAGTGCATGAAGTACATGAAGTACATGATGGACATGAAGTACATGAAGTACATGAAGTACATGATGGACTTGAAGTACATGAAGTACATGAATTACATGAAGTACATGATGGACATGAAGTACATGAAGTACATGATGGACATGAAGTACATGAAGTACATGAAGTACATGATGGACATGAAGTACATGAAGTACATGAAGTGCATGAAGTACATGAAGTACATGAAGTGCATGAAGTACATGAAGTACATGATGGACATGAAGTACATGAAGTACATGATGGACATGAAGTACATGAAGTACATGATGGACATGATGGACATGAAGTACATGAAGTACATGAAGTGCATGAAGTACATGAAGTGCATGAAGTACATGAAGTACATGAAGTGCATGAAGTACATGAAGTACATGATGGACATGAAGTACATGAAGTACATGAAGTACATGATGGACATGAAGTACATGAAGTACATGATGGACATGAAGTACATGAAGTACATGATGGACATGAAGTACATGAAGTACATGAAGTGCATGAAGTACATGAAGTACATGATGGACATGAAGTACATGAAGTACATGATGGACATGAAGTACATGAAGTACATGAAGTACATGATGGACATGAAGTACATGAAGTACATGATGGACATGATGGACATGAAGTACATGAAGTACATGATGGACATGAAGTACATGAAGTACATGATGGACATGAAGTACATGAAGTACATGAAGTACATGATGGACATGAAGTACATGAAGTACATGAAGTACACGATGGACATGAAGTACATGAAGTACATGATGGACATGATGGACATGAAGTACATGAAGTACATGATGGACATGAAGTACATGAAGTACATGAAGTACATGAAGTACATGAAGTACATGAAGTACATGAATTACATGAAGTACATGATGGACATGAAGTACATGAAGTACATGATGGACATGAAGTACATGAAGTACATGAATTACATGAAGTACATGAAGTACATGAATTACATGAAGTACATGATGGACATGAAGTACATGAAGTACATGATGGACATGAAGTACATGAAGTACATGAAGTAAATGAAAGATTTTCCACTGACGTCATGTATTAGTACACACTCACACTGTGTGTTTTGTTGTGTAGTGGAAACTTTGTGAGTTCCTGCTGTGGTGTGTGTGTGTGCGTGTGTGTGTGTGTGTGTGTGTGTGGTTCAGAGTGTTGCAGAGCTGCAGTGACCGGCGGCTGCAGGCCGACCTCAGCTTTTATCTTGACAGGACAAACTTCCTGTTTCTTAACAGGAAGTTGAGTTCAGCTCGAAGTCTTTTCGTGTTTTGTGGTTTTGGATGTTTTCTGAGTCGCTTGGTTCGACTCATCTGATTGTCACTTTATATTTAGGTGGTGGTGACGGTGCTGTAATCAGGTCAACCTGAACCCGTCTCTTTATAAAGATCAACGCTAACATGTCAGATACAAAGACACACGCGGTCACACAGAATACAGTCAACAGGCCGCAGAATAACTCACAGCAAACACGCAGACTGAACGTTTAAACACAGTTATCACAATGTTTGTTTACGGTCAATCAGCTGATCATTTTAAAACAGACCAAGAGATGTTGTTTCGTTAGCTTGGTTTGCTAACTTCATCTGAGAAGCTGCAGGAGTTCCTCAGAGTTCAAACCTCGGTCCCGCTCTGTTCTCCATATGATACATATGAATGATGTTAGCTCACTTTGTTAGCTGCTGTTATATTAGCTGCAGTTAGCTCAGATTGTTAGCCAGGGTGTTAGTGTTTACAGGTGAATCACGCAGACTGTTTCCAGGACAGTCACAGAGACTTTATAACATAACACCAATATCATAATCCAAAACTTCATTGGTCTGTCGTCTGTCAAACTGAAAAACGTCAAAGTCGAACATGAAACAGCTGACGTCCTGATCACACACACACACCCACACACACACTAACGTTCCTGCAGCGTTGCAGTAACACAGTAGTAACATTTGTGTATAATTGAGGTCATGATGTGAAGAAGCTGAAGCTGCTACTGTTTCCCCACATCCTCACACACCTGCAGCACACACACCTGTACCCTGTGTGTGTGTGTGTGGCTTCCTCTGTGTGTCACATGTTAACTGCTGCTGTTTTAGATGAGTTGAGAAGGTGTCAACACGCCCTCGCTGACACTTCAATAAATTCAGACACACGCACAGTGTCATTTAAAGTGTTTCAACATATCTAACATCCTTCTGTGTGTACCCTGTGAGTACTTCCTGCTGTACTACATGGTACATGTACTTATATAGCACTCACACATTCAGTGATACAGCAGCAGTTCGCTCAAACACACTTCAGCGTGCAGACTAGCCGAGGCGGGAATCGAACCAACGATCATCTGATGAGGACGATGGACGACAGAGCAGAACCAATAACCTCTTAATCTGACCCTTGTTAACTCACCTTAAATCATCATCATCTTCTTCTTCAATGAAAGTAACTTCTAATTCTAACAAAGTTCTTCACAGAGAGAACAGAGGCAGAAACAGTGAAGAGTAAAACTTCATCAGATAAAAGACAATAAACAAATCAAACGTTTGAATCATGAATGTTCAGTCAGATGTTCAGGTGGACTCGATCTGACGACCTGCTGGGTTCATTGCTCTGTGACATGTCTTAAAGAGTTTGTTCAGTGATTTAAACAGAATCTTAAATCTAAAACTGGTCTTCATCAGAACTTGGGCCACAGAGTTCTGGACCAGCTGCAGGCAGAGCGTTAATGTAATCGAGCTTCGAGGTAATGAAAGTGTGAACTAGTTTGTCTTATTTAGTTAGTTTATATTTCTGATGTGAGCCTCAAAGTTGATGTCAGGCTGTGAAGTTGTTCTCAGGTTGTTGACCTGGTCTTCTGTCTGAACATTCATATTTCAGCCTGTTAGGCCGTGTACTGGGTTGTTAACCGGGCTGAGTGCACAGACACAGAAATGTACAATGGTGTGTCGTCTGCGTAGAAGTGTTAGCATGTAAATGTTGAACAGAAGAGGACCAAACATGGAGCCATGTGATGAGAAATCACAAAGACAAAAATATGAACCACAAGAACCTTCAGGACGTCCTCTGTGACCACGAGGACTTTATTTTATAATTAATCTGGCTTAATTAACTCGTTATTCATCTCTGTGACCTTTCAAAATAAAGTCACTCTTAGAATAGAATCAAATATTCAGTATTTTCAGAATAAAGTTCATTCTTCTGGTGGTTATGTGTTCTCTGAGCTCATCAACATATACAATTAATCAACCAATCGTTTCAGTTGTTGATGACATCGTGCTGACGTGTGTGTGTGTGTGTGTGTGTGTCAGTGCGTGACTTCAGAGTGTGTGTTCGGAGGACGGAGGCATCGGATCGCTGCAGACTGAAAGGAGACGGTGTCCTGCGAGCCGATGTGGACGCTCTTCACCTGATCGATAAGACCGGAGACATCGTGCTCACCTGGCCGTACAGATACCTGCGCCGCTTCGGACGAGACAAGGTGACACACACACACACACACACACACACACACACACATGTGTCCCCATAAAGACAGCAGGTCCCCACAGTGTGACTGAGGACAGCAGCTTCATGTCCTGACCTGTTAGGCCTGTTTACCCGTCTCACCTGTCTGTCCTCTGTCTGTCTTCAGTCCTCCTTTTCCTTCGAGGCGGGTCGGCGCTGTGATTCTGGCGAGGGGAGTTTTGAGTTTGACACCAAACAAGGGAACTTCCTGTTTCAGGCGGTGGAGGCCGCCATCAACCTTCAGCGGGTCCCCGCCCCCCACAGGCAGACGTCAGGAGGAGGTCAGCCCAGTCCAGACACGCCTCACGACCAGAACAGGATGCCACCACTGCCTCAGCCACGCATACATATCCCACAATCCACTGCTGCTCAGGTCAGCTTGCTTTCAAAATAAAGATACCCCTTTTAGTCTGACTTTTCAAAATAAAGTCTGAGATTAACTGTGTGTGTCTGTTGTGTGTCTGTTGTGTGTCTGTTGTGTGGGTTGTGTGTGTGCAGGGTGCTGACGGTGTGTACAGTATGGTGACTGAGAGTCCAAACATCAAAGAGAGCTCGACCACGTCACAGCAGCAGCGCCCTCTGCTGGTAGGAGACATGAAGCACTAAATATATATGTATACATATTTACTTCTGTTCTGTGTTGTTGACATCGTCTTGCTGACGTGTTGTTGACATGTTGTTGTTCATGTCTGTCTTCTGTTGTCAGACTCGTCTGGAGCCTCCGGTGGACAAAGCTCTGACCGGCGTGAAGAGTCTGACTCTGGACACTCGCGGCGTCCCTGTCCCTCGAAAGAACCAGGTGAAGATGATCTCCAGCTGCCCGCTGCCTCAACCTGCTCCCGAGCCCGGAACCAACCTGACGCCGGCGCCCAACCAGAACCCAAATCAGACGTACTCCCAGATCACCATGCAGGCCTCAAAGCGAGGCACCAAGAGGGAGAAGAGGAGTGGCGGTTGTGGCAGCGTGGCTCCACCCCCTCTTGTCGCCCACGAGCCAGAGTACTCACTCCCATTCGACACCATTGCCATGAACGTCATGACCAACATCTCCCATCACCACCGAGTCGAGCCGGGCACCGACCCGCTGTACGACAGCATCGATGAGATGAAGATCAGGAACATCTTCCCGAGCGACACTCACGCCGCCGAGCCCACCTACAAGAAGGTGGAGCACATCTACGACGAACCTGAAGGCTGCGCTGCCGCTGCCATCGCCATCGACGCCACCGAAAAACCTCCCACCTCCGTGTACGACGACCCTGAGGAGGTGAGAGGAGACGCCTGGAGGATCATGGGTACAGCTGCTGACCCTAAAGGTCACGAGTACCCATACAACCCTCGAGCAGACGACTACGCCGTGCCCAAACGACCACAGAGGGCTGCAGCAGATGGAGGATTCACTGTGCAACAGTGTGACAGTGACGATGATGTAGACGAGATGATGTCATCATTTGACGGACAGTGATGTCATCATTCAGCTCCTTGTTTTCCCGCTAATCAGTTATTGTCACATTCGTTGATTCTGTTTGACTGCCGCCATGTTTGTTTTTGAACGCACCACGCTGTCATCGTCGTTTGTTCAAACTAAACGAAGCGTTCTATTAATCAATATTAAACGTTTATTCAATGTTTTTATCATATAAAAAATAAATGATTTAATGAAATATTTGTGGAATTATTTCAAAACTCAAAAAGACTGTCCAAAATCTGTACATCTCTGAGACTGTCTTAAACCTGGACGTAGTCTCTGTGACGTCCCCTCTGACATTGATGAACTTTCACAGAGTTCAGCTTCATTTATTTCAGAGAAGAAGAGTACACCGTGTAACAACTGTTTGTTGTTCTTCACATACTCAATAAGATATTTATTAATTAATCCCTTCTGTATATACACTGCTACTAATAAACAGCAGCAGTGTCTTCTTCTTCTTCTTCTTGGTCCCTCTTGATTGTCGGCAGCAGGCTGTAGGTTTTGGTCCAGTAGTCAACATAGTACGATCTCAGGTCGTAGCTGAAAAGACGACACAGACAACATTAAAAGCATCGTCCATGTTTCTATTTGAATAAAGCTCAACAAAGTGCAGCAGTACTGATCCAAACAGAGAAACCGCAGAGCTCAGTAGAGCACCTGATGGAGGACTTGCTGATCTTGTTGTTGATGATCATGTACGGGTGGTGATGTTTGGTGAAGGCGGGCCATGGAGCTGGAACTTTACTGTCACCATTACTGGGATCACTAGACAGAAGAGAGTTTAAGACCAGTTCAAACTACTTTAGACCAACTCAGATTGGTTTGGACTGCTTAAGATTATTTCAGGGCCAAACTGACTAGCAGTGTATTTGATCATTGTTCTGGTAAAGACCTGGTCCTTGCTATCTGGTGTGTAACCAGTCTGACCTGGTTGTACTTGGATGTGTCAACCTGTGTGTTTGCAGTGTATGCCAGGAGTTTACCCGGTCCTGGCGAAGTTGGTCCAGTATGCAATCATGTACCCGGACAGGTCTCTGTGTCTGGGGAAGTAGACCAGTGGGGTGGAGAAGGGTTTACCAAACAGGTACTGCAAATCCTCAGCATGCTCCGCCTCCACCCAGTGAGGGAATCCTGGGATACGGGTCTTCATGTTGAACAGGTAGGAGTAGGTACGGGCGCCACTGAGGGACAAACGTCAGGAAGAAGTGCATCACAGTCAGGAGTCAATGTATCACTTTAAACCTTGTTCGACCAATCAGAGTTCACCTGGTGTTGTTGGCGTGGAGCTGCAGCGCGATCTGAGTGGGAACCAGGAACAGGAAGTCCGTCTCAATGTCAGCCACCGTCTTCTTGACCACTGCCTGGTCTGGAACCGAACCCCAGTGAGACGTGTAGGTGCTGTAGGCCGAGTCGATGGCAGCATTCCCTTTCTCTTTAGTCAGGCCTGCCAGCAGACTCTTCACCTGCTCTCTGAGGGGACACAACCACAACACCAATCAAGACTCATCAACTTCCTGTTTTCACAGAGACTCAGCATCCAAAGAATCAAGACCTGGAATCTGTCCCGGGCCCTCTTGGGTTGGTGTTTCGGTACTCACACTGTGGTGGCATTCTTTTTGTTGATCGAAGGAACGTCGACTCCAGCAAAGAAGTGTCCGTCCATGCTGTTGACTCCGGCCAAGTAATCAAACTGAGCCGCGTTGTGAAACAGCTGACTCGGTTCGTCGGGGATGAAGTCACCATCAACCACCGGAGACAGTTCAAGGAGATCCATGACCACACCTGCAGGGAGGACCATGACACTGAGCTGTGAACCCACAAGGTTCAGGTCCATGAAAGCAGTCAGTACCATCCATCTGGTTGGTCTCACCTTTTCCCAGAATCAGCAGAACGTCGATTTTTCCCGCCATGGTGAGACCAACAGGGTCGCTCATCTTCAGACATGCGACCATCTCGTCTACGTCGGTTCTCCAACAGCCAACCTTACGAGCAATCTGGAAACGACAGTTCAGAAACAACGAGGAGCTACAGGACAAGTTTGGTTTGATTTGATTTTAAATCAGTGTTGTCAAGTGTCGTCAACCTTCTTGGTGAGCGCCATCGGTTTCCTCTGCAGAGCCCACGGACTGAGAGCGACACCACACTGAGAAATCGCTCTGCGGAACAACCCTTTACTATATGGAGACAGCATCTGAGGAGACAGACAGGTAAAGACAGGTAAAGACTCCTCCTCCTCCCTCTCTGTTTCTTTGTACTCTGTCTGGACTTCCTGTCAGCAGCATTGTTTTGACCTCTAACCTGGAGGCTGACACTGACGGCTCCGGCTGATTGGCCAAAGATGGTGATGTTGTCACGGTTTCCTCCGAATGCCTCAATGTTCCTGCGGACCCAAGAGATGGCAGCGTGCTGATCCCAGAGCCCATAGTTACCTGACAGGAACACAATCACCTGTTTACTGCTTCCTGTTTCCTGTTTCCTGTTTCCTCGTCAACCATTTTGCATATCCAGATTGTTAAAAAGAAAAAAAAAACTGTTACAGAAAATAAAAATCAGAGAATCTGTGGATGTGTGGAGACAACATCTGAGGAATGTTTAGCAGCTAAGCTAACAGCTGCAGTTCTGCTAGCACTGATAAGACAGCAAACACACTGCGGCTCTGACCAGAGGCAGCCTGGGAAATCACCAGCTGGCACCAGATCCTGCGCTGACCCCAAAGTACTGAAGAATACTATAAAATACTACAACATACTGAAGAATACTATAAAATACTACAACATACTGAAGAATACTATAAAATATGCAAAACACTGGAGCTGTGCTCACAGAGTGAAACTTTTAGATTCAGGAGAGTGTTGTTGGTGTTGGTGTTGTTGCTGTTGTTGTTGATGTTAAAGGTGTTGTTGGTGTTGTTGTTGTTGTTGGTGGTGGTGGTGTTGTTGATGTTGTTGATGTTGTTGTTGATGTTGTTGTTGTTTGTGTTGTTGATTTTGTTGGTGTTGTTGTTGATGTTGTTGTTGTTGTTGTTTGTGTTGTTGATTTTGTTGGTGTTGTTGTTGATGTTGATGTTGTTGATGTTGTTGATGTTGTTGGTGTTGTTGTTGATGTTGTTGTTGTTTGTGTTGTTGATTTTGTTGGTGTTGTTGTTGATGTTGTTGTTGTTTGTGTTGTTGATGTTGTTGGTGTTGTTGTTGATGTTGTTGTTGTTGTTGTTTGTGTTGTTGATTTTGTTGGTGTTGTTGTTGATGTTGATGTTGTTGGTGTTGTTGATGTTGTTGGTGTTGTTGTTGATGTTGTTGTTGTTGTTGTTTGTGTTGTTGATTTTGTTGGTGTTGTTGTTGATGTTGATGTTGTTGGTGTTGTTGATGTTGTTGGTGTTGTTGGTGTTGTTTGTGTTGTTGATGTTGTTGGTGTTGTTGTTGATGTTAAAAGTGTTGGTGTTGTTGGTGTTGTTGGTGTTGTTGTACCTGGCAGTCGGGCGTCTCCGGTGCTCAGGAAACCCATTGTTCCGACCCTGTAGTTCACCGTGACAACGATGACTCTGCCCCTGTCGGCCATCTCCTTCCCATCGTACAGCGAGTCTCCGAGGATCGCCATGTCATTGGACGCCCCCAACAGAAAGGCTCCTCCGAACAGGTACACCATCACCGGGAGGTTGGTGGACACTGGTGGAGACGGATGGAGGTCAGATCACATGGTTACCACAGTACACGCTATTATGACATGATCAAGCCTCATATGTGTCACTTCCCTGTGTTACTTACATTTTCGTCCCTGTGGAACAAAGATGTTCAGGTACAGACAGTCCTCGCTGCCCTGGGTTTTTGTCTGCAGCAGCGTTACCTGCAGGCAGCGATCCCGATATTTAGTTGCCTTCAGGATTCCTGGAAACAACAAACACAACTAGGCTAGCAGTTTCCCCCTGCTTCCAGTATTAATGCTAAGCTCAAATTTCTGAATTTATCACAACAGTTTAATTTGAAACACGACATGTTTGAGTACACCTGTACAGCCAGGTGAGACGTGTGTGTGTTCAGTTACCGCTCCATCCTGGATGGGGTTTTGGTTTTTCCCACTTTCCAGGGACGTCAGCGAAGGGGACTCCTTTAAAGACATCAACAGACCTGAACAGCCCCATCCGGTGACTCTGCCCCTCCACCTGCCCACCCTCGGTCTGCACGACACCCAACTACACACACACACACACACAGATTTCAGCAGATTATAATGGTCATTCATCAGGTCGTCCACTTCAGGCTGGTTCCAGAAGTGAGTCAGTCTCCATAAATCCCCATGTTCAAATGTCCAACAGTTTAATGCAAATACTTCATGTACAAATACTTTTATACTTATTTGTACATGAAGTATACAAGTTATGTATACTGCTTTTTTCATGTTCACACTCAAACAAGTTGTGAATGTTTCTTCTGATGTTTAACGACTTCAAATTAAAAACATGTTGATGACATCACACTCACCTTTGCAGCCGAGGCAACACCAAACAGAACCACCAATAACAGCATTATCACCTGTCTGTCTGTCTACCTGTGTATCTACCTGTCTGACGTCTGGCTGCTATTTATACTGATGGGGAAACATCTTATCTTCAGCAGCTCTGTTAACGTTAAACTCAGTTTTAAAGGGACAGTTCAACATTTGAGACAGAAAAACTTCAAAAAATAAACAATGTGACTGAGTAATAAAAAAACATAAATTCAGATTAATTCAGAACCACTCGACGAGAACACACTTTAAAGTTCAGTGTGTGAATGTCACTGTTTCTTTAACATGAAAGTTAGAAAGTTATCAGACTGAGAAACAACACAGCTGCTACAGCTGCTACACAGCTATTACATAACACACACACACACACACACACACACACACACACACAGTCAGTTCAGGTGATTCATCAGAGAATGAAACTGTGTTGTAAATTTTTATTTTGCAACTTTGGACTTCCTGTGTGTGATGACAACATAAATAAGGTTTAGGAATAAAAAGCATCAACACTTTAATTTTATCAATCACTGAAGTGATTGACAGCAGCTGATGGACTGAGGCACCTGGAGGACACAAAAGACCTCCTGCTGGACTGCATGACCCCCTGCTAACTCTTCTGTGGAACAAACTACCTTTCTGGGTTTGGGAGGCAGACACGGTCACCACCTTCAAGACTAGACTTAAGACTTTCCTTTTTGATAGCGCTTATAGTTAGGGCTGGCTCAGGCCTTCCCTTAGTTATGCTGCCATAGGACTAGACTGCCGGGGGGGGCATTCTATCATTTATTGTAATTGTAAAATATGTTTGTGTTGATTGTTCTGTACACATCCATGGGATCCCTCCTCTGTGGCTCTTCCTGAGGTTTCTTCCCCGTTTTTCCTCACTGGAACCGAGGGTCTAAGGACAGAGGGTGTCACACCTGTACAGACTGTAAAGGATAAATGTGTCTGTGACTTTGGGCTGTACAAATAAAATCTGATTTGATATAATAATAATAATAATAATAATAATAATGAGGAGAAAGAAATCTCTCAGCTGTCACAATTTAGATCAAATCACGTGTTCTCGGCCTGACCTCGTTTTTCCCATCTTCTCCCCGCGCCCTGAATGCCTCGTGACGTTGATTGACAGCTGCGGGGTGTCGGGTTTCCCGCGGTGGGCGGGGCTTCGTGTTGCTCAACATGGCTGCGCCCTGCTCGGATCAACAGGTGTGAAGGTAACGGACGTCTCGCGCCTCAAACTTCGTTTTTCACGTGTTTTAATGAGCTCGGTTCAAACCGGAGGCTCGTTAACGAGCTCCGGAGGTTACCGGACAGTCACGGGCGGGAAGATGAGCTGTCAGCTGTTAGCTGACGTGCTAAACTCCACAACACACACACACACACACACACACTGACAGCTCAGCTGTTAGCATGTTAGCTTAGCCGCTGCTGTAAAGTCACGGTGTGCTAACGGTGCTAACTGTTAGCTTCGATCAGGTTTATCAGCTAAACGTGCCTGTGACGTCACGTGCCACATTACATACGGCATTGACGTGTCATAGGTTACATAACAGCACACAGAGCAGTGTGACCTCACAGAGCATTCAGTGTCTGCAAAATAGCTAACACTCTGCTAGCAGCAGCTAACAAACTCTGCTGACGGCAGCTAACAAACTCTGCTAACAGCAGCTAACAAACTCTGCTGACGGCAGCTAACAAACTCTGCTGACGGCAGCTAACAGCAGCTAACAAACTCTGCTGACAGCAGCTAACAGCAGCTAACAAACTCTGCTAACAGCAGCTAACAAACTCTGCTGACAGCAGCTAACAGCAGCTAACAAACTCTGCTGACATCAGCTAACAAACTCTGCTGACGGCAGCTAACAGCAGCTAACAAACTCTGCTGACAGCAGCTAACAGCAGCTAACAAACTCTGCTAACAGCAGCTAACAAACTCTGCTGACATCAGCTAACAAACTCTGCTGACGGCAGCTAACAGCAGCTAACAAACTCTGCTGACATCAGCTAACAGCAGCTAACAAACTCTGCTGACGGCAGCTAACAAACTCTGCTAACAGCAGCTAACAAACTCTGCTAACAGCAGCTAACAAACTCTGCTAACGGCAGCTAACAAACTCTGCTGACGGCAGCTAACAAACTCTGCTAACAGGAGCTAACAAACTCTGCTAACAGCAGCTAACAAACTCTGCTGACAGCAGCTAACAGCAGCTAACAAACTGCTGACAGCAGCTAACAAACTCTGCTAACAGCAGCTAACAAACTCTGCTGACGGCAGCTAACAAACTCTGCTGACAGCAGCTAACAAACTCTGCTGACATCAGCTAACAAACTCTGATAACAGCAGCTAACAAACTCTGCTGACGGCAGCTAACAGCAGCTAACAAACTCTGCTGACATCAGCTAACAGCAGCTAACAAACTCTGCTGACATCAGCTAACAAACTCTGCTGACGGCAGCTAACAGCAGCTAACAAACTCTGCTGACATCAGCTAACAGCAGCTAACAAACTCTGCTGACATCAGCTAACAAACTCTGCTGACGGCAGCTAACAGCAGCTAACAAACTCTGCTGACGGCAGCTAACAGCAGCTAACAAACTCTGCTGACGGCAGCTAACAAACTCTGCTAACAGCAGCTAACAAACTCTGCTGACGGCAGCTAACAAACTCTGCTAACAGCAGCTAACAAACTCTGCTGACATCAGCTAACAGCAGCTAACAAACTCTGCTGACGGCAGCTAACAAACTCTGCTAACAGCAGCTAACAAACTCTGCTAACGGCAGCTAACAAACTCTGCTGACGGCAGCTAACAAACTCTGCTAACAGGAGCTAACAAACTCTGCTAACAGCAGCTAACAAACTCTGCTGACAGCAGCTAACAGCAGCTAACAAACTCTGCTGACAGCAGCTAACGAACTCTGCTGACAGCAGCTAACGAACTCTGCTGACGGCAGCTAACAAACTCTGCTGACAGCAGCTAACAGCAGCTAACAAACTCTGATAACAGCAGCTAACAAACTCTGCTGACAGCAGCTAACAGCAGCTAACAAACTCTGATAACAGCAGCTAACAAACTCTGCTGACAGCAGCTAACGAACTCTGCTGACAGCAGCTAACAAACTCTGCTGACAGCAGCTAACAGCAGCTAACAAACTCTGATAACAGCAGCTAACAAACTCTGCTGACAGCAGCTAACAGCAGCTAACAAATTGATAACAGCAGCTAACAAACTCTGCTGACAGCAGCTAACAGCAGCTAACAAACTCTGCTGACAGCAGCTAACAGCAGCTAACAAACTCTGATAACAGCAGCTAACAAACTCTGCTGACAGCAGCTAACAAACTCTGCTGACAGCAGCTAACAGCAGCTAACAAACTCTGCTGACAGCAGCTAACAGCAGCTAACAAACTCTGCTGACATTAACTAACAGCAGCTACAGTTGTCAGCATTTCATGTCAGTTTACAGGTGCATCATGGGACTTATACCTGTGTGTCTCAGGTGTTCATGATGTCCAGGGAGCAGGTGAGTATCGGTGAGCTCCTGCTCTCATTGGACAGTTCAGAGCTGCAGGAGGTAGAGCAAGTCCGAGTGGCAGTCAACCAGCAGCTGAGTACAGGTGAGTACACCTGTCTGTCTCTGCCTGTCATATTGCAATGCATTCTGGTATCTGCAGTCCTCAATGTGACCTGTAGTTCCTTCTGTCAGACAGAGGAGGCGCTGTCCTCTCCTCCCTGGTGGATCATTACCTGGACACCTCGTCTCCTCAGGTAGTGCTGCTTCTGTCCTCCATCAGAGAGCCTCACCACAAGGTGAGCTGACGGTCAACACACACACAACACGGTACACACGCTTAAAACACGCTGCAACATGTGAACATGCTTAAAACATGTTATGAACATGTTGTAAACATGTTATGAACATGTTTACGACATGTTATAAACATGTTATGAACATGTTATGAACATGTTTACAACATGTTATAAACATGTTATGAACATGTTATGAACATGTTATACACGTGATGTGTTGTGAACACGTCCACTCCGACAGACTCTGCTGGAGAAGCTCAATGAGGTTCTGGGCCGACCTGGATCCAGACTGGCCGCTCTGACTCTGCTGGGTCACCTGATCAGGAAGCAGCCTCCGTGGGTTCATCACATCAGCCGCTCGGCTCTGCTGTCGGCCCTGCTGCGCTGCCTCAAGGTACACACAGCTAACTGAGCTAACAGCAGCTACAGGTTATGGTAGAGGAGGTGTGTCATGTGACGACGTGTGTCTCTGCAGACGGACACAGACGTGGTCGTCCTCATCACTGGTGTCCTGGTCCTCATCACGCTGTTACCCATGATCCCGCAGGCCGGAAAGCAACACATCTACGACTTCTTCGATGTGTTCGGACGCCTCGCCTCCTGGAGCTACAAGAACCCTGGTAACACACACGTGCACACACACACACACACACGACTGTGTTCTAATTGGCTTGTATTGTCTTCTGCAGGTCATGTGCCTGTGGTTCACCTGGTCCACCTGCATGCAGGTGTGTACTCTCTGTTCCACCGTCTGTACGGGATGTTCCCCTGCAACTTCATCTCATACCTGAGGCTGCACTACAGCATGAAGGAGAACCTGGACACCTTCCAGGAGGTGGTCAAGGTCAGTACAGACAGTACAGTCCACCACAGACCACCACAGACCAGAACAGTCCACCACAGACCAGTACAGTCCAGTACAGTCCACCACAGTCCACCACAGACCAGAACAGTCCACCACAGACCAGTACAGTCCAGTACAGTCCACCACAGTCCACCACAGACCAGAACAGTCCACCACAGACCAGTACAGTCCAGTACAGTCCACCACAGACCACCACAGACCTGTACAGTCCACCAAAGACCTGTACAGTCCACCACAGACTAGTACAGTCCACCACAGACCAGTACAGTCCAGTACAGTCCACCACAGACCAACACAAACCAGTACAGTCCACCACAGACCAGTACAGTCCACCACAGACCACCACAGACCTGTACAGTCCACCAAAGACCTGTACAGTCCACCACAGACTAGTACAGTCCACCACAGACCAGTACAGTCCAGTACAGTCCACCACAGACCACCACAAACCAGTACAGTCCACCACAGTCCACCACAGACCAGTACAGTCCACCACAGACCACCACAGACCTGTACAGTCCACCACAGACCTGTACAGTCCACCACAGACTAGTACAGTCCACCACAGACCAGTACAGTCCACCACAGTCCACAACAGACCACCACAGACCACCACTGACCAGTACAGTCCAGTACAGTCCAGTACAGTCCACCACAGTCCACCACAGACCAGTACAGTCCACCACAGACCAGTACAGTCCAGTACAGTCCACCACAGTCCACCACAGACCAGTACAGTCCACCACAGACCACCACAGACCAGTACAGTCCACCACAGTCCACCACAGACCAGTACAGTCCACCACAGACCAGTACAGTCCAGTACAGTCCACCACAGTCCACCACAGACCAGTACAGTCCACCACAGTCCACCACAGACCAGTACAGGCCAGTTGTAGTGACTTGTGTTTGTGTTTCTGTCTGTCAGCCGATGTTGGAGCATGTCAGGGTTCACCCAGAGCTCGTCACAGGGACTCAGGACTATGAACTCGACCCAACCAGGTGAGTACAGAGGAAACGGGCTCTCTGATCCTTCAAAATAAAATACATGTTCAGAATCTGTCTTTTCCATCTGAGCTCCGCCCCCTTCAGACCATTAAAGGAGCTCACTTCCTGTGTGTCTCAGGTGGAGGTGTTATGAAGTCCATGACATCGTGATCGAGTGCTCCAGAGTGTCTCTGGATCCTTTGGACTCGTCCTGTGAGGACGACCTGCCCTCCATCAGAGACGCTCCCTCGTCCTCCTCCCTGCCTCACCTGAACCTCACCCCAGAGTCTGTCAGCAGCTCAGGTGAGTCCCTCTATCCTTGTACCTGACCAGGTAGTGGACCTGAGGCGGGTTCATTGCAGTCATTCATACTTGTGTTCTGTTTGACAGGAGGTTCATTCTGTCCTCCACCTGGACGTCTGACACTCAACAACTCTGACATACTGGTAAGAACCACCTGCCTTCCTTCCTTCCTTCCTTCCTTCCTTCCCTCCCGTGTTCACTCTTTCTCTGTTCAGGCTGATGATGTCACATGGAGCCCCTCCTCACAGTGTGGTTTGTCGACACCCCCTCCGGAGCCTGCTGCTACAGGCCCCGCCCATCCACTGAGCAGGACCACCTCCATCTCAGGTGAGATGCCGTTAGACGCTGTGAGACACTGTGACACCGTTAGACGCTGTGAGACGCTGTGAGACACCGTTAGACGCTGTGAGACACCGTTAGACTCCGTGAGACACCGTTAGACGCTGTGAGACACTGTGACACCGTTAGACGCTGTGAGACACTGAGACACCATTAGACGCTGTGAGACACTGAGACACCATTAGACGCTGTGAGACACTGAGACACCGTTAGACGCTGTGAGACACTGTGAGACACCGTTAGACGCTGTGAGACGCTGTGACACCGTTAGACGCTGTGAGACACTGTTAGACACTGTGAGACACCGTTAGACGCTGTGAGACACCGTTAGACTCCGTGAGACACTGTGAGACACCGTTAGACGCTGTGAGACACTGTGACACCGTTAGACGCTGTGAGACACTGAGACACCATTAGACGCTGTGAGACACTGAGACACCATTAGACGCTGTGAGACACTGTGAGACACCGTTAGACGCTGTGAGACACTGAGACACCGTTAGACGCTGTGAGACACTGTGACACCGTTAGACGCTGTGAGACACCGTTAGACACTGTGAGACACCGTTAGACACTGTGAGACACCGTTAGACACTGTGAGACACCGTTAGACTCTGTGAGACGCTGTGAGACACTGTGACACCGTTAGACGCTGTGAGACGCTGTGAGACACCGTTAGACTCTGTGAGACACCGTTAGACTCCGTGAGACACTGTGAGACGCTGTGACACCGTTAGACGCTGTGAGACACTGTGAGACACCGTTAGACGCTGTGAGACACCGTTAGACACTGTGAGACACCGTTAGACGCTGTGAGACACCGTTAGACGCTGTGAGACACTGTGACACCGTTAGATGCTGTGAGACGCTGTGAGACACCGTTAGACTCTGTGAGACACCGTTAGACTCCGTGAGACACTGTGAGACACCGTTAGACGCTGTGAGACACTGTGACACCGTTAGACGCTGTGAGACACTGTGAGACACCGTTAGACGCTGTGAGACACTGAGACACCGTTAGAAGCTGTGAGACACTGAGACACCGTTAGACGCTGTGAGACACTGAGACACCGTTAGACGCTGTGAGACGCTGTGAGACACTGTGAGACACCGTTAGACGCTGTGAGACACTGTGACACCGTTAGACGCTGTGAGACACTGAGACACCATTAGACGCTGTGAGACACTGAGACACCATTAGACGCTGTGAGACACTGAGACACCATTAGACGCTGTGAGACACTGTGAGACACCGTTAGACGCTGTGAGACGCTGTGACACCGTTAGACGCTGTGAGACACCGTTAGACACTGTGAGACACCGTTAGACGCTGTGAGACACCGTTAGACTCCGTGAGACACTGTGAGACACCGTTAGACGCTGTGAGACACTGTGACACCGTTAGACGCTGTGAGACACTGAGACACCATTAGACGCTGTGAGACACTGAGACACCATTAGACGCTGTGAGACACTGTGAGACACCGTTAGACGCTGTGAGACACTGAGACACCGTTAGACGCTGTGAGACACTGTGACACCGTTAGACGCTGTGAGACACTGTGAGACACCGTTAGACGCTGTGAGACACCGTTAGACACTGTGAGACACCGTTAGACACTGTGAGACACCGTTAGACTCTGTGAGACGCTGTGAGACACTGTGACACCGTTAGACGCTGTGAGACGCTGTGAGACACCGTTAGACTCTGTGAGACACCGTTAGACTCCGTGAGACACTGTGAGACGCTGTGACACCGTTAGACACTGTGAGACACTGTGAGACACCGTTAGACGCTGTGAGACACCGTTAGACACTGTGAGACACCGTTAGACGCTGTGAGACACCGTTAGACGCTGTGAGACACTGTGACACCGTTAGATGCTGTGAGACGCTGTGAGACACCGTTAGACTCTGTGAGACACCGTTAGACTCCGTGAGACACTGTGAGACACCGTTAGACGCTGTGAGACACTGTGACACCGTTAGACGCTGTGAGACACTGTGAGACACCGTTAGACGCTGTGAGACACTGAGACACCGTTAGAAGCTGTGAGACACTGAGACACCGTTAGACGCTGTGAGACACTGAGACACCGTTAGACGCTGTGAGACGCTGTGACACCGTTAGACGCTGTGACACCGTTAGACTCTGTGAGACACAGTGAGACACTGTGAGACGCTGTGAGACACCGTTAGACTCCGTGAGACGCTGTGAGACACAGTGAGACACCGTTAGACGCTGTGAGACACCGTTAGACTCTGTGAGACGCTGTGACACCGTTAGACACTGTGAGACACCGTTAGACACTGTGAGACACCGTTAGACTCTGTGAGACACCGTTAGACACCGTTAGACGCTGTGAGACACCATTAGACGCTGTGAGACACTGTGAGACACTGTGAGACGCTGTGAGACACTGTGAGACACCGTTAGACGCTGTGAGACACTGTGAGACACCGTTAGACGCTGTGAGACACCGGTAGATGCTGTGAGACACTGTGAGACGCTGTGAGACACTGTGAGACACCGTTAGATGCTGTGAGACACTGTGAGACGCTGTTAGATGCTGTGAGACACCGTTAGACGCTGTGAGACACTGTGAGACGCTGTGAGACACTGTGAGACACCGTTCGATGCTGTGAGACACTGTGAGACACCGTTCGATGCTGTGAGACACCGTTAGGCGCTGTGAGACACTGTGAGACGCTGTGAGACACTGTGAGACACCGTTCGATGCTGTGAGACACTGTGAGACACTGTGAGACACCGTTCGATGCTGTGAGACACCGTTAGGCGCTGTGAGACACTGTGAGACACTGTGAGACGCTGTGAGACACTGTGAGACGCTGTGAGACACCGTGAGACATTGATCATTCATGATCCTGGTTAAGAACTGTCCCAAACCTCGGTTGGTGTCCTTCAGGTGTGAGATGTCCCTCATCAGCTACCGTCCCTGTGACACTGACAGAAGACATCCAAGATGGCGGTCTGGCTGCTGACCAGGTGAGGTCAGAACTGCAGGTAGACACTCAGCTCCGCCCCTCACAGGAAGGCTTTTATTATGAAGGGGTGTCTGTGCTGTCCTCACAGGTGAAGACATTGGGGTCAGCCTTTCAGCCAATCACAGACAAGGAGAGAGGAGGCCAGAGTGATGTCATCATCAACAACAACAGTGACGGTCAGCTGATCAGACTTTTCAAAATAAAAGTGTTTCCTGTGGTTGTAACAGGAGTGACCTGAACTTCCTGTGTGTCCATGCAGAGGTCACATCCCAGCAGCCTTCCTCCTCCTCCGTCCTCCTCACCTCCACCCCCGGCCATCATCGCGCCTCCTCAGGTCCGGCCCTCCACCCTCCTCCCTGCTCCATCTCGCTGTGCTTCACCCCCTCCTCAGAGGACGGAGGCCCCACCCACAGTGGGCAGAGCCCCGCCCCTTCGTATGACCCTCTGTTTGAGCTCGCTCTGCCACGAGCCGCCGCGCTCTTCATTGGGAAGAAGACGCAGGTGAGCTGGGCCGGGCCGGGCTAAAGGAGGGGGACATTCTACTTCCTGTTTATCTTCCACAAAGCAGTATGGGAACTGTAGTCCTTCTAACTTTTATTGTTTTGTTTACCATTTCTGTAGGAGGTGATGGAGAGTGCAGGAGGAGGAGGAGAGGGGGAGGACAGGGAGGAGGAGCAGGCCGCTGTCTCTCCTCTGGAGGTTTTGGATCAGCTGATCGTTCATGGACACAACGCCCATGAAGGCCTCAGCAGGAGGTGAGTCTGTTACCATGGAGATACTAAACAGAAGCACCTGACTGACTTCATGACTGATCTGACAGGTGTGTGTGTGTGTGTGTGTGTTGCAGGCTGTCAGCTGTGAATAAGTCTGTGGATCGGAGTCATTTTGGAGGTAAACAGCAGAGCATGAAAACCAAAGGTACCTGAACCTAACACTGATGACACACTCACCTCATTAACATAATTAATTCATGTTTGAATCTGACGGTAGGTGGCGCTGTGAGCCACCTGTTCAGCATGTTTGCTAACCTGCTCACCTGACTAACAGCACCATTAAGGCCCCACAGACTGTCTAAAACCTGGACGTAGTCTTCTTGACAGACAAATGATAACACAGGTGTTCTGTGTGTGTTAGGCCCCGCCCAGTGGGAGGAGCTCCAGTCTATGAGGAGTCAGCTCTTATTGGTCCACAGTCAGCTGCAGTATGAACGTTTCACACGTCAACAACATGCCATCAGGAACCGCCGTCTGCTGCGGAGAGTCATCAACGCCACCGTGCTGGAGGAGCACAGCGTCGCCATGGTAACACACACCTGACAACCATGAAGGTTCAGTACAACATGACATGGTGACCTTCAACCTGTGTGTGTGTGTGTTGCAGAAGGCCCAGCTGAGCATTCAGGACGAGGAGATTCGATCTCTGAAGTCGAGTTTGGAGGAAGAACAAAGACGACACACACAACTGCAGGAAGACGCACACACACACACCACACAGCTGCACACACACATCCAACAACTGCTGCTGCAACTGCAGGACGAGCAGAGAGACAAGCAGAGGCTGCAGGTACGACACACACACCACCTGTGTGACACCCTGCGTTCTCATTGGCTGTTGTATCTCACCCTGTGTTCTCATTGGCTGTCTCAGAGCGAGCTCCAGGAGTGTCAGAGCAGGTTGAAGGATCTGGAGGCGGAGTTTCAGATAGCCAATAACAAGGCTTACAATGCAGAACACCAGCTGACCCAGCTGTCAGTCAAGGTGAGGAGGACTCCTATTGGCTGATGAGTGAACGCTGAGTACAGCTCTGTCTGACTGAGGGTTCAGGAACAAAGTGACCTCAGTGATCATTATCATTGTAATGATACCAAATGTGTGTGTGTGTGTGTGTGTGTGTGTGTGTGTGTGCAGCTGTGCAGCAGTGAACAGCTGCAGCAGCAGATGTTCTTGTTGAACCAGCAGATCATCCTGATGAGAGAGACCAACAGAGGACTGAGAGAACAGCTGGAGGGAGAGGACACACACCACTGCACTGTGAGGAGACACACACACACACGCACACACAGACACACACACACACACTCTGTAACACTGTGTGTGTGTGTGTCCAGGAGGCGTCCATGCTGCAGTGCAGCGTGGGTAAAGAGTTCCAGCGGTTGATTGACAGCGACGTGCAGCACAGACAGAAGCTGGAAGCAGCCAATCACAGGATAGCAGAGCTGGAGGGTCAGCTGACCAAGAAGGATCAGCTGATCCAGGACCAGAAGAAGCTGCTGGAGGACACCAAGAACCAGAGCAGGTGTGAGCTTAGAGACAGGAAGTGACGTCATCACTCAGGTCAGCGTGCTAACGTGCTAATGTGCTAACGTGTGTGTCAGGGCGGAGCTGTCGGCCTGTGAGAGTCGCTGTGTGTCTCTGCGGAGGCTGACCCAGGCGCTGCAGACGGAGATGCTCCACCTGTACAGTCAGATCCACCTGGACACGCAGAGCCGGCCTCAGGACGTCTGCAGCAGGTAAACTCAGTGAGGTCACTCAGTCTGAGCCAATCAGGACAAGTGTACAGCTGGTGATGTCATCTTTTCTCTCCCTCAGGCCGAACGGCGGCAGCGTGGCTCTGCCTGCTCCTCAGGGCGCCCACATGCCCCGCCCCACCTCCTCTTCTTCTCTTGGTATAATAAACGGCCTCTCCACCTCCCCTCTGCACCTCCCCTCCTGCTCCTCCTCACCCCTCTCCCTCTCCCCCATTGAGTCCCCCCTTGCCGTCGGCTCCTTCCTGGAGCAACGAGCGCGGGAGCTGTTCAGACCGACCAATCATAGCCAGGAGGCGGAGGAGCAACAGGAAGGGGATGAGGAGGAGGAGAAGGAGGAGATGGAGGAAATGGAGGAGGAGGATGAGGAGGCCCAGCCAGAGAGCCCTCAACTGGGTCAGGAGGCAGAGGAGGTCACCCTCCTCACAGGGAGTCCTCAGACGGAGCCTCCTGTCCGGGCTTTGTCTCCTTCTGCACCTCCCTCTGCTCCTCTAGCTCCGCCTACAGACCTGACGCTCGCTGTACGCCAGAGGAGGCACGAACTGAGCCTCATGGACTACAACGAGACCCTGCCTGAGTACTGAGGGGGAGGCGGGAGAGGGAGGGAGGGTGGAGACAGGTGGAGATCAGCTGCAGTCCAGATGTTAGCAGGCTAATGCTAACTGGCTATCACAGTCACCGTCTGGTCTGATCTGAGCATGTGCAGACCTTCAGTCGCTAAACAATATGAAACTACTAGAGCTAACTGCTAACATGCATATTCACTAACATGCTACATGCTCTACCTGAACCAGTAGCAGTTAGCTTCATCAGATTTTATTTGCGTCGATTCAAACAACATTTTAATTATTGTAATTGTCCACTGTAGGAAGTGATCCTAAAATTAGCCTATAAGCTAACAAATCTAGCCTTCAACTGTTTTACCCACATTCAGAGCTATTTTGCTAATGAGTTGCTAATGTTTGTCAGCTAGCAAGCTAAAATTAGCTAGTTTAGTTTAATACAGACTGCAGCTAATCACAATAAACATAATCTTTAGTCATGGATTTCTTCAGCTGTTTATCTTCAGATATGTTGCTATATTAGTTAGCTAGCAAGCTAAAAGTAGCTGGTTTAATAGCACAAAACTAGCTAATGTTACTAGCTAATATTAATGCTAAAGTGGCCTCAAGCTACTTTACAGCCATAGCATTAACACAGTTACCATCAGCTTATTAGCTAACAAACAAGACAGTTTGAACACGAAAAATGATGAATTAATAATCTTTGTCTAGCATCTGCTAGCTGTGCTGCTTTCGCTGTAAAGGAAACAAGTTCTCGACGGCGACTGAAGGTCTCGAGTGTGACAGACTGATCAAGGTCTGAAGGGACGACAAACAACTTATGAAAGCCAAAAATAAGGGATGAAAAAACATAGGGAATTCACTTTTTTAAAGAAACTAACAGCAGCTACGCTAATCATGAACACTAGCTGTAACTTGAAACTGCCTTAATGTCCTCTGCAGCTAGCCGCGTTGCTAACCGTTCAGAAACATCAGGTGGTGCTACACCAGCATCAAAACACTACGAGAACAGACTTTTTCAGGACACCACTCTCAGGAAATTAATCGATTGACGAGTTACGGAGCAATTGTAGCCGACACGCCATGAGGTCATGAGGTAGTTGTGGCTAACATGTTAGCAAACAGCTGCTCAGAGCGTCGTGTGGCGTTCCTCATCAGGACGCTCAAACCAAACTCTCTTCAAACGCCTCAACAAGCTGCTAAAACACAGGGCTTTTATTTTGAAACAGGAAGCTCACGAAGGTCGATGAGAACACATCAGGGCGACGCCACAGTAATCAGCCTGAATCATGTGATGAGTGATCGATTAGTGTGTCTGTAAACTCGCATGAATGTTTCTTCAGGTTCAGTCCACCACAGACCTGAGTCCAGGTCCAGGACGGGTTCAGCCTCGCTTTGCAGATTAGTTTTGTTAAACTGTTGCTTTCAGGCTTGATGCTAAGCTAGGCTAACTGTGGCTAACTGTGCTCTGACCTGTCCAGGATCAGTTTACAGTGACGACAGATGGACAGACGTCCTCTGAAAGACCCGTCTGTTCGAAGAGACGAATGTTAAACTGTGAATACAAGAAATCAATAAAGACTACAAACGTTCCCTCAAGGTTCCTTTGACATTTGTCTCCAAACATTAAACTTAACTTCAAAATAAACTTGGAAACATTTTTCTGGTCTTCAAGTTTGCTAATGTTAGCGATGCTAGGACACGAGTGTTTTGATGGTAAAAGTACTGCAGTACTTCCTGTAGTTGTAGTACATTTAGTAAAGGAGTACTAAAGGTACTACAGTACAGGTAAACAGAACTACACATTGTAAGTTTTCAGTGTGTTTAGCCTTTATGCTAACATGTAGCCTTCATTAGCATTAGCCTTTAATGCTAAGTCACAGATATGTTTATATTAAAGTTAGCTAGCTAACAGAGAGCTAACGTTCTAACCGCAGCTCACTCTTATTTTGAAGATCATGAAGACCGGAAGTCTAATATTTTAATAATTCCTTTTATTTTCTTGTATAAAATGTTTGTTCGTTGTTTCTCTTCCCGTTTACGTTTTAATTAACCGCTAAATTAGTTAAACATCTTTTATTTATTTATTTTTACCGCCTCTCGTTAAACCTCCGCGCATGCGCGCTGATGACGTTGGCCCTTAGCAACAGCCAAACGTTTGTTGGCAACGGCTCGTTAACGGTCCGGTTTGTCGCTTTATCCGGTTTGTTTGACACCGGAACTGCCTCTAACTGCGTCGGGCTGAGGCGGGAAAAACTCAGCGAGCATCAGGAAACATTTAACGAACGTTTAACGAACTTCTGGACTGCCTGTGGTGAGTTCACGGTCCTCCGGGATGGATGAGACGGTGAGGCCGCTGAGGATCCCCCCGCAGATGAACGTGTACGCGGACACACACAACGTGCTGGACCTGGTCCAGGTAAGAAAGACCCAGTCTGCTGTTTAACCCGGACCAGGTGGACCTCACTGACTCTGTGTGTGTGTGTCAGACCTTGGTGTCCAGCCTGGTGATCGATCAGCCTGAAGATCCCATCAGTCACCTGATCAGCCTGCTGAGGAGGAGCAGCTCCGACAGTGAGTCAGTGCACCTGAATGCAGCTGTGACTCCACCGTCAGACTATATTAAGTCTGTCTGTCTGTTAACTGCCTGTCTGTCTGCCTATCTGTCTGCCTATCTGTCTGTCTGTCAGTACACAGGGTGATGCTGCTCGGACCTCCTGCTGCAGGTAAACACACTGTGGTGAGTATCATCCTCTGTCCTCCTGTCCTCTATCCCTCTGTCCTCCTGTCCTCTATCCCTCTGTCCTCTGTCCTCCTGTCCTCTATCCCTCTGTCCTCTGTCCTCCTGTCCTCTATCCCTCTGTCCTCCTGTCCTCTATCCCTCTGTCCTCTGTCCTCCTGTCCTCTATCCCTCTGTCCTCCTGTCCTCTATCCCTCTGTCCTCTGTCCTCCTGTCATCCTGTTTCCTATTCTTCTTCAGGCTAAGAAGCTGAGCGGCGAGCTGAGAGCTGTCCATGTGACCACAGACGATTTACTGCAGGACCAATCAGAGCTGAGCGCACGGGCACGCCAACATGTGCACACAGAGCAGGTACACACACACAGATCAGTTCCAGGTTAGAGTTAACGTAAATGTAATGTATAAACAACGTTAGTCAGCTGACCTCATGTTGTGTTCAGGAACTTCCTGCTGAGCTGCTGGTCGACCTGATCCAACACAGACTGAACCAGATCGACTGCTTCAACCGGGTGAGACCTCCATCACTTGTCTGTCTGTCTGCCTGCTGCCTGTCTGTCTGCCTGTCTGTCTGCCTGTCTGTCTGTCTGCCTGCTGATTCCTGATCAGTTTGAGAGAGTGACAGGAAGCACTGCTCCCAGCACTACCTACACCTGGACATGATAAATCTAACCCTTTAAGAACGGTCATAGCTTCTTATCACACTGTATCTTAATTGCTCCCTTCGATAAAAGCGTCTGCTAATGACTAAATGTCTGACGACAACTACAACCACAACTACAACCACGACCACGACTACAACCACGACCACGACTACAACCACGACCGCAACCACAACCACGACTACAACCACTACCACGACTACAACCACAACCATGACTGCAACCACAATCATGACTACAACCACAACCACAACTGCAACCACAACCACGACTACAACCACGACTGCAACCACAACCACGACTGCAACCACAACCACGACTACAACCACTACCACGACTACAACCACTACCACGACTACAACCACAACCACGACTGCAACCACAACCACAACTACAACCACAACCACGACTACAACCACGACTGCAACCACAACCACGACTGCGACTACAACCACTACCACGACTACAACCACAACCACGACTGCAACCACAACCACGACTACAACCACAACCACGACTGCAACCACTACCACGACTACAACCACGACTGCAACCACAACCACGACTGCAACCACAACCACGACTACAACCACAACCACGACTGCAACCACAACCACAACTACAACCACAACCACGACTACAACCACGACTGCAACCACAACCATGACTACAACCACTACCACGACTGGAACCACAACCACGACTACAACCACTACCACGACTACAACCACAACCACGACTGCAACCACAACCACGACTACAACCACAACCACGACTGCAACCACAACCACGACTACAACCACAACCACGACTGCAACCACTACCACGACTACAACCACGACTGCAACCACAACCACGACTACAACCACAACCACGACTGCAACCACAACCACGACTACAACCACAACCACGACTGCAACCACAACCACAACCACGACTACAACCACAACCACGACTGCAATCACAACCACGACTACAACCACAACCACGACTGCAACCACTACCACGACTACAACCACTACCACGACTACAACCATGACTACAACCACGACTACAACTACAACCACAACTACAACGACAACCACGGCTACAACCACTACCACGACTACAACCACTACCACAACTACAACCACAACCACGACTACAACCACGACTACAACCACTACCACGACTACAACCACGACTACAACCACAACCACGACTACAACCACAACCACTACCACAACTACAACCATGACTACAACCACGACTACAACCACTACCACGACTACAACCATGACTACAACCACTACCACAACTACAACCACAACCACGACTACAACCACAACTACAACCACGACTACAACCACAACCACGACTACAACAACAACCACTACCACAACTACAACCACGACTACAACTACAACCACAACTACAACCACGACTACAACTACAACCACTACCACGACTACAACCGCGACTACAACCACAACCACGACTACAACCACGACTACGACTACAACCACAACTACAACCACAACCACGACTACAACCACGACTACAACCACAACCACGACTACAACCACAACCACAACTACAACCACAACCACGACTACAACCACGACTACAACCACGACTACAACCACAACTACAACTACAACCACAACCACAGCTACAACCACAACTACAACCACGACTACAACTACAACCACGACTACAACCACAACCACGACTACAACCACAACCACAGCTACAACCACGGCTACAACCACGACTACAACCACAACCACGACTACAACCACAACTACAACCACGACTACAACCACAACCACGACTACAACCACGACTACAACCACAACCACGACTACAACCACGACTACAACCACAACCACGACTACAACCACAACCACGACTACAACCACGACTACAACCACAACCACGACTACAACTACGACTGCAAAGATGACTACAACTGTCTGCTACTCCTTTAGGATGTTGCTGGAGTTTATTTGGTCGTCATAGTTTCAGACACTGGCTTACATGCAGTCTGATTGGACTGATCATGTGACCGCTTTATGTAGATCAGTGTGTGTGTGTGTGATCAGCAGCCGCTTTGATCAGCTAATGGCTGTTTGTTATGGCTGCAGGCTAAACTCATTACACACTGTGGATGATTGACAGCTCCCATCAGGACCCGCCTCCTCCTGTCACATTTAATACTCTGTCTGTCTGCCTGCCTGTCTCTCACCTGTCTGTCTGTCTCTCACCTGTCTGTCTGTCTCTCACCTGTCTGTGTGTTTCAGGGCTGGGTGTTGGAGGGAATCCCTCAGACTCGTCTTCAGGCTCTGAGTCTTCAACAGGCCGGAGTTATACCTGAACATGTAGGTGAGTCTGTGCTCAGAGATCGTGTGTGTGTGTGTGTGTGTGTGTGTGTGTGTGTGTGTGTGTTTAAACCCCACATCCTGTCACTGTGTGTGTGTGTGTGTGTGTGTGCAGTGATGCTGGAGGCTCCTGACGGTGTGTTGATGGAGCGCTCTCAGGGGAAGCTGGTCGACCCACTGACAGGAGGTCAGTTCTTTACGTGATGTTAGCGTGTTCTCTCTTCTCTGCTACACTCTGTTTGTGACATCACTTCCTGTCTGCAGACTCGTACCATCACACCTTCATCTGGCCAGACGACGACGCCGTCGCTCAACGTCTGGAGGCGGAGCAGAGCCCGTCAGATGAGCAGCGATTGGCTGATCTGCAGCGTTACCGCTGTGAGGTCACAGGTCTGAGATCGGCCTATCAGCACGTCCTGAAGGTCATCAGCTGTGACCAACCACACGCAGACGTGTACCAACAAGGTACACGTACTACCTGCTTGTGGTCACATGATCTCTTCACTTCAACAGAGCTTCACTCTGATGATGTCATGCTGTGTGTGTGTGTGTGTGTGTGTGTGTGTGTGTGTGTGTGTGTGTGTCAGTGCTGGCTTTCATCCGGACTCGTCGTTGCTCCAGAACTCCCAGAATCCTCCTGTTGGGTCCATCGGGGTCGGGGAAGAGTCATCAGGCCAGACTGCTGTCAGAGAAATACAAGATGGTGGACGGTACACACACACACACAGAAATACACACCTGAGTGTGTGACATCTGACCAGTGAAGCTTCAACTCTCTGCTGCCGACTGTAGCTGCTGTTAGCTCATGTCGTTACCGTTAACTGTGGTTAGCTGTGTAGCTAACTGAATTGTCTGTCTGTCTGTCACCTGTCTGCCTGTCACCTGTCTGTCTGTCACCTGTCTGCCTGTCTGCCTGTCTGTCACCTGTCTGTCTGTCACCTGTCTGCCTGTCTGTCACCTGTCTGTCTGTCACCTGTCTGCCTGTCTGTCTGTCTGTCTGTCTGTCACCTGTCTGCCTGTCTGTCTGTCTGTCACCTGTCTGCCTGTCTGTCTGTCTGTCACCTGTCTGTCTGCCTGTCTGTCTGTCACCTGTCTGTCTGTCACCTGTCTGCCTGTCTGCCTGTCTGTCACCTGTCTGCCTGTCTGCCTGTCTGTCTGTCTGTCACCTGTCTGCCTGTCTGTCTGCCTGTCTGCCTGTCTGTCTGTCAGTGTGTTGTGGTCAGTTGCTGAGGTCTGTAGCAGCTGCTGGTTCAGCTCTGGGAGAAGAGATCAAACCTTACCTGGATGACGGGAGGCCAGGTAAGCTATCATACCTGTACAGACAAACTGAGCCTGACGTGACGTCTGATTACTGATTGCTGTGGACCGGTCCAGTCCCGGACTCGCTGGTTCTACAGGTTCTGGAGGAGCGTCTGAGCCGAGTGGACTGCAGCTGCAGAGGCTGGGTCCTCCACGGCTTCCCCCGAGACCTGCAGCAGGCCAAGAGCCTGAAGGAGAGCCAGCACCAACCCAACAGGTACTGACCCGACCCGAAAGCTGACTGGTGACCTCGTGGTGACCTCGTGGTGACCTCTGACCTCTGCTGTCTCCTCAGAGTCTTCTTCCTGGAGTTGACTGATGACGTGTGTGTGGATAGAGTCAGTCTCAGAGCGACTGACCCGCTCAGTGGACGGAGGTCAGTAGGCCGTCGGTGCACCTGAACGCCTCAGACACACACAGCGTGTCACAGCTGTGATGTCATTTCCTCCTGCAGGTTCCACGCTGTGACTCGCCCTGCTCCGAACTCTGAGGTCCAGAACCGACTGAGGACGAGACCTGAGGACAGCACACACACTGTAACACACACACTAAGCCAGTACAGGACACACACTGCAGCCCTGCAGGTACACACACACACACGCACACACACACATTAATCCACCACTGGAAATAGTCCCCAACAACAGCTCTACTTCCTGTTTGAGTGACATCATCCTGTGTGTGTGTGTGTGTGTGTGTGTGTAGTCTGTGTATCCAGATGGACTTCACGTTGATGCTGATCAGGATCCTCACGCTGTGTTTGAAGCTCTGGAGAGCCGACTGACGACTGAGTGACTCACCTGGACAGACAGGAAGTGGACTGACTGTGGCTCTGTCATCGTTTACTCAGAACGTAAAATAAAATGTAAACATGCTGGACAGTGACCGCGGACGTCTCTGTCGACGACACACTGATGTAAGAGCTATGAGATGAAATATAGTGTAACGCTGATGTAACATGTAGGTGGGGGAGTAACGTTCTAATAAAACAGCTGATTTGTTGCAGCAACGTGGTGATGATCAAAGGTCGTTAAATTAGATTTAATATTTACAGTTTTAATATTTACAGTTTTAATATTTACAGTTTTAATATTTACAGTTTTAATATTTACAGTTTTTGTCCTCACTTGGTGATCTTCACTGACAGTCCCTTGTTTGTAATGTTGGCATACATATGTGTGTGAATGTCGCCTCAGGCAGACCGATCAGACGAGTTCACCTTTTACACACACGGGAAATTATTTATAAAATATTTCAACTTTAATTATTTTATAATGAGGATGAGACGATGAAGACACAAAACTACGACTGTGACAAAAAAACCTGGACGTAGTCTCTGAGACGTCCCCGCAGACTGTCTAAAACCTGGACGTAGTCTCTGAGATGTCCCCGCAGACTGTCTAAAACCTGGACGTAGTCTCTGTGACATCCCGCAGACTGTCTAAAACCTGGACGTAGTCTCTGAGACTCCCGCAGACTGTCTAAAACCTGGACGTAGTCTCTGAGACGTCCCCGCAGACTGTCTAAAACCTGGACGTAGTCTCTGTGACATCCCGCAGACTGTCTAAAACCTGGACATAGTCTCTGAGACTCCCGCAGACTGTCTAAAACCTGGACGTAGTCTCTGTGACGTCCCGCAGACTGTCTCAAACCTGGACGTAGTCTTGGTGACGTCCCCGCAGACTGTCTAAAACTGGACGTAGTCTCTGAGACGTCCCCGCAGACTGTCTAAAACCTGGACGTAGTCTCTGAGACGTCCCAGCAGACTGTCTAAAACCTGGACGTAGTCTCTGTGACATCCCGCAGACTGTCTAAAACCTGGACGTAGTCTCTGAGACTCCCGCAGACTGTCTAAAACCTGGACGTAGTCTCTGTGACGTCCCGCAGACTGTCTCAAACCTGGACGTAGTCTTGGTGACGTCCCCGCAGACTGTCTAAAACTGGACGTAGTCTCTGAGACGTCCCCGCAGACTGTCTAAAACCTGGACGTAGTCTCTGAGACGTCCCCGCAGACTGTCTAAAACCTGGACGTAGTCTCTGAGACGTCCCCGCAGACTGTCTAAAACCTGGACGTAGTCTCTGAGACTCCCGCAGACTGTCTAAAACCTTTAAGCCTGAGGCAGACAGACCGTGTCTTCATGAATATTAATGTCTGTCTCAGATTAGTCCTTGGTGTTTAAACGTGTGGTTGGTTCTGATCCGTTAAATGTTTATAATTAATCATCCTCAGCGTCTCTTTCAGTCCCAGAGGTGTCGGACTCTGACTTTGATTGACAGCTCTATTTTTAAACTTCCTGTCGACAACAGGAAGCGGAGCGGGACAGAAATGGGACGTGACAGCTGCTGACGAGCTGATGGACGGTTCGTGTTCGTCTCCTGCAGAGACTCAAACAGCTGCCGCACAGTCTGCTGGTCTTTGTAGTCCGTTTAAACTTCATGTTTGAAGCTTCGCGTCCACAGAAGGCTCTGGACTCTGTCTGGTTCTGGTTCTGTTTTCACATCCTGAAACTAAAAACGTTATTTTTTTTTGTTTGTGACGATGAAAAAATAAAAACTATAAAGAATAAACAACAGTGTGTGTGTGTGTGTGTGTGTGTGTGTGTGTACACGTTCTACAATCATCAGAAATAAAGAAGTTATGTTACTGCGCATGTGTACAAAATCAGCTGTGAAGGAGGCGGAGCCTCAGTGACGTAGAAGGAAGTCTTCCCCGCGTGTGTGAGTCTCGCGGTGAGCTCTGCTTTTATTTTGATTCTCGTCATTTCATTAATTTAATGTTTCATTCATCACTTTAATCTGAAAGTCGGCTCACCGGAAACAGCTGCTGTTAGCACGAGGTTAGCATCAGCTGCTGCCCGACACACGTGTGTGTGTGTGTGTGTGTGTGTGTGTGTGTGTGTGTGTGTGTGTGTGTTCGTTCGTTCGTTGTATCGTCTTTAATGCTATGACGTCACGTGTTCCTCTGTGCCTCCGTTTTTAAAGTCAACGCTAACGATGCTAACCGTGCTAGCTGTGACGTCAGCCTACGTCAGGCTGGATTCCACGACAGCGTCACTTTAACGTTTGTTCACGTGTCAGACGGAGAAACGCGGGAAATAAAGCGACACGTGAGCACGTCGTCAGCGTCACTCTGTAGTTCAGCGTTAGTTTAATTAGTTGTCGTGATGTCATTTCCGCTCTCTTTAAACTGGCCAAGCTTCAGTCACGTGGTTTAAATCAACTCCTTCTCTGTGTCTCACCTGGGTCAGGTGTGTCGATGATGTCATCACCGGATGACCAGCTGTGTCTGAACATCAGCACCAGTTTCTCCTCGTCATGTCCTGCGGCGCCACCCAGATCAGCCAGGGTGAGTGTCACAAGCCGGGCCGGGCCAGAGGTCTCTGAAGAACCTGAACCTGACCTGCCTGTTCTCCAGATGTTCTGACCTGTTTGTTCTCCAGATGTTCTGACCTGTTTGTTCTCCAGATGTTCTGACCTGTCTGTTCTCCAGATGTTCTGACCTGTTTGTTCTCCAGATGTTCTGACCTGTCTGTTCTCCAGATGTTCTGACCTGTTTGTTCTCCAGATGTTCTGACCTGTCTGTTCTCCAGATGTTCTGACCTGTTTGTTCTCCAGATGTTCTGACCTGTCTGTTCTCCAGATGTTCTGACCTGTTTGTTCTCCAGATGTTCTGACCTGTCTGTTCTCCAGATGTTCTGACCTGTTTGTTCTCCAGATGTTCTGACCTGTCTGTTCTCCAGATGTTCTGACCTGTTTGTTTGTGTTGATCCTCCAGAGGAAGCAGCAAGCAGAGAAGAGGAAGTTGAAGTTGTCAGAGGAAGAAAAGAAGAAGAAGAAGAGGCTCGATGAGGAGGAGGAGTCTGCAGACGCTCAGGTAAACCTGCGGCACCAAACAGGTGTATCCTTGGTCCTTGAGTGATGTGATTGGTTGACGATGGTGGCGTGTTCCAGCAGCCAAACAGGAAGACACCACAGAAGAAGAAGGATGGAGTGAAGGAAATAGGACGGAGCATCAAGACGTCATCCCTGTTCAAACACAACCCAGAGATCCCCGAGATCCACAGGTACACAATGGCCTCCTCTGATAGGCCGAACAGCTCCTCCCCCTCTGATTGGTTCATATCATAACAACGTGTCATCGCATCCTCCTCTTCTTCTTCTTCTTCTTCAGACCTGATGTTTCTCAGTTAAAGGAGAAGATCTTCACCAGTGACTCGTTTTCAGTCCTCAACCTGCATCCACACCTGGTAATGTTGGCAATATTCCTCTGATGTTCCTCTAATGTTCTCCTGATGTTCCTCTAATGTTCTTGTGATGTTCTTCTAATGTTTGGCTCATCTGTATGCATGTGTGTGATCTGTCTGTTCTGTGTTCTGATTGGTTGACTTGTGTCCGACAGGTGGCGACACTGAACAAGGTGCTGAATGTTTCCATGGTGACCAGGTGAGTTTACACACACACACACACAAACGCAATTAAATGGTCACATGTGTGTTTGAATGTGTAATAATCATTCGGTTTGTGTGTGTGTGTGTTCAGTGTTCAGAAGCAGACCATCCCGGTTCTTCTGTCAGGTCGGGACGCTGTGGTTCGATCTCAGACTGGATCAGGTGAGTCCCTCTTATGTCCTCTGGTGGTTCACCTGTACCGCTCTGTCTGTCTGTCATGGTTCACACTTGTGTGTCTCTGCAGGTAAGACACTGTCCTACGCCATCCCCGTGGTCCAGAGTCTGCAGGCGGTCCAGCCGAAGGTCAGCAGGTCCGACGGCCCTCTGGCTGTTGTCATCGTCCCCACCAGAGAGGTAAACACATGGAGACAACATGAACATGACCTTTAATGTGAGATACTGAACTCTGTCTCTGTCTGTCCATCAGCTCGCCCAGCAGACGTTTCTGATCTTCCAGAAGCTCCTGAAGGTAACACAAATACGACATAATCCCCCCCGTCCCTTTTAACTGCATGCACCAATCAGAATTGACCATGAAGTCAAATGTTGGTCATATTTTGTATTGTTAATGTTAGTGAACACGTCACGTTGAAACAGAAGAGGGCCAAGGGGGAAGTTAGCAATGACTTATCAACAGACAGCTCTTGTGAAAAGAGCTGCAAGAAGTGATGATGTTTCTCTTTGCAGCCGTTTACCTGGATTGTTCCAGGTGTGCTGATGGGAGGAGAGAAGAGGAAAGCAGAGAAGGCCAGGTACAAGACCTTCTTCTGACTGACCTTGGGACTAACTGTAGGCCCTTGCCCGCATGTCATTCCCCGTCCCTCTCTCCACATTTCCTGTCACTCTTCAGCTGTCTCTATCAAAATAAAGCCAAAAGGCCAAAAATACAATTTAGAAAACCAACAACAATTGGACTTATTATGAGACTAACTGTGGACGTCTGGACTGTCTTCAGACTCCGTAAAGGCATCAACATCCTGATCTCGACGCCAGGCCGTCTGGTGGATCACATCAGAAACACTCTGAGCATTGCCTTCAGTGCTGTCCGCTGGCTGATCCTGGACGAGGCCGACCGGTAAACAAAAGAACTACTTTAGTGGTTAGTATTCACAGCTGCGTTTAGACCTTCATCCTCTGTGTGTGTGTGTATTCAGGACCTTGGACCTGGGTTTTGAGAAAGATCTGACCGTCATATTAAACAGTTTGAACTCTAACGGACCGAGCCGACAGAACGTGCTGCTGTCAGCGACACTCACACAAGGTAAAAACACAAAGTGACTTATATTCTATATATTAGCTGTTAGCATTATTAGCAGTTAGCACTATTAGCTGTTAGCTGAAATAGCTAATTCAGCTAAGTGCTAACGGAGGCTCTCTGATGGATGAACCGTTATGTTGTGTTTCAGGTGTGACTCGGTTAGCAGACGTTTGTCTTCACAACCCAGTCAGCATCCACGTGTCAGGCCCCGCCTCCTCTGACCTCACAGCCAGCTCGACTGTGACCTCTGACCCCAGTGCAGCCAGCCAATCAGAGAGCTTTGCTGTGCCGGAGGCTCTGAAGCAGTTTGTGGTGGTGGTTCCCAGTAAGGTTAGACTGGTGTGTCTGGCTGCCTTCATACTGGACAAATGCAAGGTAACTATGACAACCTGTTTTAGGTCCAGTTTACACCTGCTGCCCAGACCCATAGAAACCATGATGATGACGATGCTAACATGTTGATGTTTAGCAGGTACAATGTTTACCATGTTTACTGTTTTAGTGTGTTAGCAAGCTAAACTAAGTTGGTTGACAGACACTTGGTTGATTGACAGACTCTTGGTTGGTTGGTTGACAGTTTCTCGTCGTTGTTATTCAGTTTTCTCAGAACAACAAACTCATCGTCTTTGTCTCGAGCTGCGAGGCTGTCGAGTTCCTCCACTCTCTCTTCACCTCCGTCCTCTCAGGGCCCTCAACCAATCAGAAGCCTTGGATCAGCTTCATGCGTCTCCATGGCAACATGAAGCAGGAGGTAAGACATCGCCACATTCTGTCTGACGTACCTTTCCGCATGATCAGCTGGCAGTCAGTCAGTATGTGTTTGTTTTCTCCACCAGGAGCGCTCGGAGGTCTTCCAGCAGTTTTCAGGGTCTCAGTCCGGAGTCCTGCTCTGCACGGTCGGTACCTTCTGGGCTTCAACAGAACCAGAGCATCCAGAAATCATGATACTTTGTGTCTTTCATGTGTTTTGTGTTAACATAAGAAATGTGTTTCAGGACGTAGCAGCTCGAGGTCTGGACCTCCCTCAGGTTACCTGGATCGTTCAGGTGAGTGACCAGTGGGTCTGTGTGGGGTATTCTGGGGTCGAGCAGCACCAGGTATGTTTCAAACATCACTCTGTGTTTCAGTACACTCCTCCGATGGCGGCAGCAGAGTACGTTCACCGTGTTGGTCGGACGGCTCGTATCGGAGGAGGAGGAAGCAGTCTGATTTTCCTGACCCCTGCTGAGACCGCCTTCATCAATGAGCTGGCCAATCATAACATCAGGTGTGTTGACTGACAGCCATCACAACCAATCCCAGTGATGATACACGTGTCAGATCCACAGTATAGCACCACACTGATCTGTTCTGGAGTATTTGAGTTTTGACTGGTGGATCTTGTTTCAGCCTATCAGACATGAAGCTGCAGGATATCCTGTCCAGTCTGATGATGGACGACACCTACAAGGGGCGGGGCAAATACCACAGCAAGGTAAGTTCCCACACCTGGGCCCCTCAGACCAAACTCCAGAGGTCTCAGTAGGTCTGAAGTGTATACAGAGGTCCTTGAGGTGGATCCTTTCTGTTCGGACTTCAGGTTCTGTGAAGGTATCGGGGGTTTTTGAAGAGGTTCCAGTATGCAAGGGCAGGTTCGGTGCAGGTTCGGTCTGCAAGGGTCTTCAAGGATTCCTCAGAGGTCTTATATGCCTTCAGGTCACCTATCAGGTTTCTTGGTTGGTTTAAGGTTCCATCATACTTTGAGGAAGTTTTAGGAGGGTTTTTAAGGGGTTCCAGGTATAAGTTGGGTTTAAAGTTGAAACTTTCTGTTTGTGTTAGTAGTGTCAGTGTCATCTTTGAGGGTTTCTCACATGTACCAGGCCTCTCTGAGGCCATTCTGGGACTGCTTAAAAGGGATTCAGCAGACTTTGAGGTGCAACGGTTCCTCATGAGGTCCAACTACCTTTTGATATTGTTTCAGCGGTTCTTTATGGGGTACCTCAAGTCTTTCTAGGTATTTTATCTCTGAAGGAACCGCACAGTTCTTGAGGAGTGTAACAGTGTGCTTATAGGAAGTTGTACTGCACTTGAGATACCCAGGAGGTTCTTAGTACTAACGGTATGAAATCAGTCTCTGGAGGGGTTTCTGGTGGACTTTGAGTTGGTTCTAGGGGTCTTTAAGAGAAACCCAGGGATCTTTGGAGAGTTTTCAAAAGATGTTTGAGTTAGAAACATGAAGCGTTGAGAGAGCAGGAGGTCCTTCAGGGTGTTGGAAGAGTTTTTGATTCGGCTTAAAGTTCTTTTGATTGGTTTCTTTGTGTTCAATCAGTCTTACAAGGCGACTGAATAGGTTTCAATCATCTTTGTGTCTGTCAGTGTATTCCAGTGGTGTGTCTGGAGTTCTGGCGGGTTGAAGGGAGTATTTGTGGTATTCTAATGGTCTTTTAAAGAGTTCCAGGAGTCTTTGAGGGGTACATGGTTTGTTTCTGGTCTTTAGGAGATATCAGGGGTCATTTGGGGGTTCCCGTTGGATTTGGAGTGGGTCCACGGTCTTTAGAAGACTGCAGTGGATTCTGGGGGCAACAGAAACCACCTGCTGTTCTGCTGATAGAAATGGTTTCTTAAATACTTTGTTTTTCTGTGTCAGACTGAAGAATCAAAAGACTTGTGTTAACAGAGAAACCAGCAGGAGGCAGTCGGTTCAGATGAGACCTGACGTAAAACTGCAGCAGGTTTTAGTTTGTGATTTAAGCGAACCTTTTATTTAAATGCTGCTGTCTTCAGCTCATTCACTTCTGATCCTGAAGCAGCATTTAGATTCTAATTATTACTGAAAAGCTGCATTTTATTGTGAAATCCTCTTCATTCAACAAAAGACAACACCCGGAGGCCGTTGACCTGCTGCAGAGGCACCTGGAGAAAACGGGCTGACCACACTGTTAGTTTGTTTGTTTTACTGTATTAATTACAATTTAGTAACTCACTCATAATGACCCCAAAGCCTCCACTGATGGTTCTGGACCCAGCTTTGGCTGCACCTCCAGAGTTAAACTGGCCTGTGTATAGGAGAATTTGTGTTTTAAGGGTCCTTGAGGGGGTTTCAGGAACCTTTGAAGGGTTTTCCTGGTGGAGTGACTTCTGGCGCTCTGATGGTTCCACTGAGAGATTTTTGAGAGTTCAGGTGTTCTAAGGGCGGTTCAAGTGGTCTTTTTGTTGGTGGTGGAGCTGTCAGGGGTCTTTGCTGTGGCTCTAAGGGTTCCTCAGGGTGTCCCAGTGCTATATTTGGATGTCCCAGGTGTCTTTGAGGGATTTCAGAGGTTCTTATTGTGGTATCAGTCGAATGTGAGGCCATCCTCTGAGGGATTCAGAGGATGACATGGGGGTTCCAAGAACCTTTTGAGTTGGGTTCAAAGGTTCTTTATGGTGTACTTGTAGGGGATATCCAGTGGTCTGTTCCAGGTGTTTTAAGGGTCCTTCTGGGATTTCCGGAACCTTTGATGGAGTTTTCTGGGTTCTTTGTGAAGATCAGGGGTTTTCGGAGTCTTTGAGTTGTTCTAGGGTTCTTTAAGAGGACCCCAGGGACAATTTGGATTATATTACCTCTGCCTGTCTCCCTGTCTGTCTGTCTGTCCGTCTCCCTGTCTGTCTGACAGAGTTCGTCCAAAGCTCTGGAGCAGGAGACCAGAGAGCGAGCGACGGTTCTTCAGACGGAGTTTGAGAACTTCGTTCACGCCAACACTCAGTCGGTTCAGTCAGCAAAGAAAGGTTTGTCTATGTCAGTGTGTTTACGTTTTTTAATCTGCTCACTTCCTGTGTTGGTTAACATGTGACCCCATGATGTCACTGTGATGTCATCAGCTCTGCAGTCCTTCCTTCGGGCGTACACCACCTACCCCGCCCACCTCAAACACATCTTCCACATCCGCTCGCTCCACCTGGGACACACCGCCAAAAGCTTCGGCCTCAGAGATGCTCCGCAGGGCCTGAGCGCCACCGGGCCTCCAGGACCCGGGAACAAGAACCAGGCCAGGAGTCTGGTCAAGGACCAGAACCAGGCACCCAGCAGCCAGACCACAACACAGAGCAGACCCAGACCAAAGAGGTGAGAAGGTTTCTGCTCCTCTTCCAGCTAACTCTAAGCTAACTCTAAGCTAACTGCTAACAAAGTAAATCTTTTTCTTGTAGTTGAACTGTCCTAACCAACCAATCAGAGAGGTGCTCACCTGCAACACGTGTGTGTGTGTGTGTGTGTGTGTGTGTGTGTGTGTGTGTGTCTGACATGTCTGTCTGTCTGCTCATTAACACACACACACCCTGCTGAGATGACTGACACACACACACACACACTCTTCATTAAAGCTCCCTTCAGTCTCAGCTCATGTTTACATGTTTGTTGTTAACAGCTGATCCTCACAGCAGGCCTGTCTGAACATGGTCACACACACACACACACACACACACTATGGTCAGTAGAGACATAATTACAGGTGTGTGTATCCCACAATCCTTTGGGTGCTGGTCAGTGTCGAGACAATTTTGTGTGGCAGGATGTAGCATCTCTGAGGTTGACCCGGTCCAGCGTGGTTCTGTTCTGCTGGTGAAATGCACCATGGGAATCGTAGTTGACTTTAGTTTCTGTCCTCAGGTTCTCCCCAGGTCAGAGGGAGGTCCGATTGTTCTGGTCTGAATTCTCCAGCGGGTTGGAGGGAGGAGACGTCAAGAAGAAGAAGAAGAAGAAGAAGAAGAAGATGACGACGATTGGTCAGGCAGGAGAGGAAGAGGAGGAGTCATGATGATGTCACCTTCAGGTCAGATCAGACACTCAGGAGTTACTTACAGGAAGTCCTGGAAAAGTCTGATGAAAACCTTTAAAATCATTCTTTGCCTCTTAAAGTCAGACTGCGCTCTGATTGGTCAATTCATTCTGGACTGTGTGAAAAACATTTTTATTGTTTCATTAATAAACTGTTTGTTTGATATTTAATGATTTCTGATGAAACAGTAAAACTAATAAAACAAATTTTACTCCTGAAAGTTTTTTCTTCATTTATTTTAAAGAGTGTATGGAGCGGAGCGATGGTGGCGGCCATGTTTGTAGTCTTAACGCTGAATAACTTTAAGCCTTAATATAATGTGAACAGGTGAGTTGTATATAAATTCACCCTCAGTACAGTTGTCATGAACGGGGAAATTAGCTACACAGACCAAAACTGTTTTTGTACCAGGCTGTAAACATGTTTATTTCTGCTGTCTAACATGGGGACTTATGGAGACTGACTCACTTCTGCAGCCAGCCTCAGGTGGACGTTTGAGGAACTGCAGTTTGTGTCTGAATGTCAGACTCATAAAGACTCATAAAATTGTCTTGAAGACTCATCAAACTTTTTTCAGATTTATTGAAAATTTAAAAAAATTAAAAACAAACATTTAAAAAGTAAACAGAGTTTAGTTTGATGACATCATCACTTCCTGTTTTTAAAGGACTACAGGTGACATCATATTTGCTCGACCAATCACGTATCCAAACGTTAACGAGCTGCTGATTGTCATCACTGCGTCAGCGTGGGCGTGATTCGCTGTGCGTCAGGACACGAGGCATCAGGGGTGGGGCTTGGTGGGGATGGGCGTGGCCTTGGTACAGGTAGAGGTCCAGTGTGGGCGGGGCAGGAGGGTACAGGAAGTGCGTGGGCAGGAATATCCTGCCAGCTTCAGCCAGCAGCTCCAGACCGACTGAAGACTGACGCTTCCACTTCGTCCTGACAGGAAACAGGAAACATGTGACACATCACGGACACACAGAGGCACCGGGGCGGCGGGACGTGTGCCCGCGGCCCTGTGATGGCTCACCTGCGGTTCTGGTACCAGGTCTTGACCTGAGTGTCGCTGAGCTGCAGAGAGGCGGCGAGCTGCAGCCGGTCCTGGACGTTCAGATACTTCTGCTGCTGGAAGCTTCGCTCCAGCCTCCGCAGCTGCTGCTCGCTGAACGCCGTGCGAGCCTTACGAGGCCGCTTCACAGGAGCTGAGGCCCCGCCCCGACCTGATGATTGACAGGTACACATGACATCACATGACGTGTCTGATCTGAGGGGTCGGCTGTGAGGTCACACGACTCATTTAAATAAAGTTTTTATATTTTGATTTAATGTTTCAAATGATGATTAAAAATATGAATAATTAAAATAATTAGTGAGCAACAAACAAACATTCAGAGTGAAATCACGTTTTTATGTTTATATTAATTAATTAATTAGAAACAACACAGGCTGTGTGTTTGTGTGTGTGTGTAGCTTAAATCAAATTAAATCTTCAGTTTAACGATTTTATTTTATTTGGTAAATTAAAACATTTAATTGAATAAAATCTTCATATTTAAATTTTTCATCTTTAAAACAAGTAAAAATAATAAATAAAAAATAAATATATAAATAGTTTATTTTTAACAGATATATTATTATTATTATATAGTATTATTTTTATTTACTTTTTATTTTATTTTGATGGTTTTAGGACTTCCTGTTCTCCTACCTCTGGACTCTGGTGTTTTATCCTGATAGTCTTCTTCCTGTCCGGACTGGAACGGTTCAGGTTCCAGCTCAGGTTGTCCCGTGTCAGAGAAGCCTTGTCCCGGGTCAGAGTAAGGCCGACAGTCCGCTAAGATATCCCGGATCAGGAAAGAGGAGCTGACGGTGCGGGGCTGGAGCTGCTGCAGGTGAGCGGGCAGCAGGGCTGACTCCAGCCGGGGAACACGCTCTCTTTGCGGCGAAGGAGGCGCCGAGCAGCCGCTGCTGCTGTCTGGGCTGAAGTCCGGAGGGTCTACCCGGGAGAGGAGCGCGCCGGGCGGCCTGAGGGAGCGCGGAGAGTCGATGCGGAACCTGGAGGCAGAAACCTCCATCTCTTTCCTCCGACTCAGGTGAGTTTGTTCAGTGAGACAATGAGAAGAGACATGACACTAGGAGGTGTGACGTCAAACTTTACTTTGACTGTGACGTCACTTCAAGAGATAATACAATAATAAAAAGTCTAAAAAGTTAAAACATGATTATTCGATCAGCTGATTTATACAGGCAGGTTTGTTTGATTTAGCTCTATCTGCCTTCATGAACTTATTCAAACAAGAATTATGTCAATAAATTTATATTATTTATTTATTATTTTATTATTATTATTTATTTATATTAATAAAATGCTATGCCCCATTTCAATATTATATCACATCATTTTATATTATATCATTACATGTAAACAATATTTAAAATATTAAAGAACTACAAAATGAAACTACAAATTGAACCACAGCTAAAGGCTAACAAGCTAGCTGGGTTGCTAGCATGGCTGGCTAATTCTTCAGCTAAGGCTGAGAGACTGTATTAAGTCAAAGCTAGCTGGATAGCAAATACTGAATGTACTTAGCTGCAGTGACTCAGTCTGATGTTCATGAAGCTAATTAGCTTAGCATAGTAGCAGCAGCTTTAGACTGCCTTTAAACAGAATTTCAATCAATGTTAACAACAAATCTCAGCGTCGTCAGCAGAATAAAAGAATAAATCTGATGAGTTGTCACAAACGTTTGTTTTTATTAGTTCATTGGGTCAGTCCAGACTGTACGAGCCCAGACCGCCAGCTCCGCTCCGGGACACGCCGTCTGACTGATGAGCCCTGAACGCCCGGAGACGAGCCTCTTCGTCCCTGAAGGTGTCGAGAGCAGGAGGAACCTGAGGAGGATAGAAGGAGAGGAGGTGAACGTCAACTGAACTACACCTGAGCTTCACAACACACAGAGCGTGAACTTTAACTGGACCCAGTGAACTGGGTCAGTACCTGAGTGAAGCGAGACAGTTTGAATGAAGAGTGTGTGACAGGCAGAGGTCTGCTCCTCCGCAACAGGCTGGTCCGAGTGTCAGGGATACACCCAGGTTTGATCTGCACACACACACACACACACACACACAATTGAGTCCCCACAATGTACCTTGTGAGCAGATGTCCCCACGTTGATATATACACAAACACACCCTCTGTGGCTGGTTGTCGGTTTGATTCCTGCTCAGCTGATCGTCGAGCCAGCGCCGAGCGTACTGATGAGAGAGGAGGTCAGACAGAGGAGACGACGCCCTGACGGACAACAGATGATCAGAACACATGATGAGTCATCAGTAATCGATAATCGATGATCAGCTCTGTGTGCGTCTGTCTGACCTCATCGGGACTCCAAACGTGATGTCGGGGATCGTCGCGCTCCGTGGCGCCCTCTGCTGTTTGGGCCCGGGGTTTTGTGTCCTGGCCCCGCCCCTCTGGGCGCGGTACTGACTCAGCTCTTTGGACGTCACCAGGCCCGACTTCACAGCGTCCCGGTTCAGAGACACGAAGTCCGGAGCAACGGGCCGAGCCGAGTCTCCACGTCGTGACTGAACCCGCCAGCTGGACAGGACTGACACGACAGCACACGGTCAGAACACCGCATCTCCCAGCATGCCTCACTGCCACCTCCACCACATGTCCTGTGGGGACTGCTGGGAGATGTAGTCATCGTGTGACAAAATAAAGATTTGAATATTTTTAGTGTGTGTGTGTGTGTGTGTTGCCTCTAGGCATTTTTCCATCACGCTAACAGGAAGTGACAGCTGACCGTTGTTACATCTCAAACACATGAACCTGCACACGTGAACACCAGGAGCATGCACGCGACGCCGACACACTAAGGTTCTGGTTCTGATAGAGACAGCACCGAGTTTATCTGACAGACGCATCAGCTGTCAAACCAGACGCTAAGGCTACATGCTAGTGGGTGGGGCTTACCTTCAGCCACGCCTCCATCTTTGAGTGAGCTGCTGCTGGTTCCGAAAGTGAAATCTGGACCAGGACAGGACAAACCTCTCAACCTGCAGTGACCCAGAGACGTCTGAGGACAGGAAGGGGACATCATCACCATCACCATCATCACCATCATCTTCATCATCATGTCTGTGCTGCCCTCTGCTGTTCATCAGCTGTCTTACACTGCGGTTCATCATGATGTCACAAAAACTGTAAAGGGGCGTGTCTATGTGATCAAATAAAATATTTTCACAATAAAAGCTCCTTCACAATAAAAGCCCTCCAGCTGTGAGGTGATCATGTGACTCGTTTACCTTGATAAGCAGCGGATTGGTCATCATGGAGTCTCTGACCACGCCCACCCTCGGTGAAGACATGTTCCCTCTGAGACTGACAAAGACTGATAAGACTGACGAAGACTGATAAGACTATAAGACTGACGATGAAGAGCAGATATTAATATTGTGATGTCACTGTGGACCGCAGCATGTGATGTAAACAAACATGTTTCATTCAGATTCTGAAAAATGCTGCAAACTGAAAATAAACAAACAGATTCCAACAAAATCAGCTTCTTCTGTCCTCGGCCTGTCTGTCTGCCTGTGTGTCTGTCTGTCTGTCTGTCTGTCTGCCTGCCTGCCTGTTTGTGTGTCTGTCTGTCTGTCTGTCCTCGGCCTGCCTGTCTGTCTGCCTGTCCTCGGCCTGCCTGTCTGTCTGTCCTCGTTCTGTCTGTCCTCAGCCTGCCTGTCTGTCTGTCTGTCTGCCTGCGTGTCCTCGTCCTGTCTGTCTGCCTGTCCTCGGCCTGTCTGTCTGTCTGTCTGTCTGTCCTCGGCCTGCCTGCCTGTCTGTCCTCGTCCTGTCTGTCTGTCCTCGGCCTGCCTGTCTGTCTGTCTGCCTGCCTGTCTGTCTGCCTGCCTGTCTGTCTGTCTGCCTGTCCTCGGCCTGTCTGTCTGTCTGTCTGCCTGTTGGTATTATTCCGTTAATTTCGTCTCACCTGTGTTTCCGTGTCCTCCGGTGTCGAGCGGCTCCGTTGCTATGGGAACAGGACGCTAAACATGACCTAGAGAGAAACAGTTCAACCGGAAGTTTCACGTTCAAAATAAACGTCACTCCTGCCTGAAATTATGTTAATTTATTTTTATTGAAATTGTAATTTTCAAACAGGAGAGAGGTGCTGCGTTCAGGGACTGTGGGACATATGAGCATCAGAGACAGTTTTTGTAGCGGGCTGTAGCGTAAACGTTATTTCTGCTGTGACAGTTTAACATGGGGACTTATGGAGACGGACTCACTTCCGGAACCATTTATAAACAGTTTCAGTCAGTTTACAGTCGGATGTCAGATCTCTGAGCACACGTGAACGCAGCACGGCTGTGACGTCATCCCGCAAGTCAATCGGAGATCGTGTGTTTGGACAGAGACTCACTCTGGCGCAGAAACAGCCGTTACCATGACAACAAAACCGACCAGTTAATCGATGACTGTGATCGGTGTTTGATTTGTAATGTTTGTGTTTCAGTGCGCGCGCGCGCGTGTGCATGTGTGTGTGCGTGTGTGTGTGGTGCGGCGCTGTGTTCACGGTCTCGGGTCAGAGTGGGACGTCTGTGCTCTGTCCCGCTCTCTGCTGTAAACACACGTAGCTGTTAGCCGAGCAGCGCTCATGTCTCCCCGGCTCTCTCTGCCTGAGTTCGGCTCGAACCCGTCCGCTCTCTGACCGCCTGCTCTCGGTCAGTCTGTCCCCGGAGGACCGCAGTGATGCTCCGGCTCTGGTTCGAAGCGGCGGTCGCTCTGTGGCTCGTCCCCGGGTGTGTGGCCGCCTCAGCCCGCCTGTACACGGAGGAGGACCCGCTGGTGATCCTGAGCAGCGGCAGCCTGAAGCCCAGCGTCACCAACTCGTCCTCGGCCTGGCTGGTCCAGTTCTACTCGTCCTGGTGCGGACACTGCATCCAGTACTCCAGCACATGGAAGGCTCTGGCCCAGGACGTCAAAGGTACCGGACTGGTTCTGTTCTCTCTCGGTTAAACGGCAGAATACCGACGAACCTTAGAGGTCCAGTCTTTGTTGTCTCTGTCACGTGTCCTCTCCGGTTCTGTCCTCTATAATATGTATCAGAACCTGCAGCACTCCTGAGCCCGCGGGCTGAGGCGTCATCACGAGGTTCTGGTCGGTGTACCTGAACACACCTGAGCTGACACACTTTAATGTCCAATCAGCTGATTTCTGTTGACTTCATCGTCACAGGTGCGTTAGCACCTATTAGCTTCATGACGCTAACTGCAGTGACCCAGGTATGAGACAGACAGACAGGTGAACTCACCTGAGTTCATCCAGGAAGCGACAGCCTGAACAGACCGGACCGGACCGGTTCAGGTGAGCTGTTAGCATAGTTAGCTTAGTGAGCTTGTGGGAACCTGCCTGTCTGTCTGCAGCCATCTGTCTCCATCCCAGGGGAACACACACACACACACACACACACACACACACACACACACACACACACACACACACACAGACCAGCTGCTGCACACACACACACACACACACACACACACACACACAGACCAGCTGCTGCTGCACACACACACACACAAGAACCTGTCGCCCCCTCCTGAACCCTGAGAGACAGACAGCTGGGCGACAAACCCCCACCAATCCTCCTGTGCTGCCTCTGCTGAGCCCAGCTCCTGTTCTGGCACGACACAAGCTCATGTTACTTTTTTATGTTTATTTATTTTATATTTATTTATTTTTGGGCTGAAGAGTGACAGGAAACGTGGAGAGAGACTCAGGTCGGGATTCGAACCTGAGCCCCCGCAGTGAGACTTACAGGGCTCTACTGACTCACGTCACATACATGTTGTATGTTGTCACCACACGGCTCCGCTCACCATCAGCACCTGAAAACATCGTGAGGCTCCTTGAGGTCACCTGTGGCACCTTGAGGTCACCTGTGGCACCTTGAGGTCACCTGAGTTGATCAGATTTTGTAACTGATCTGTTGTCAGCTGACAGGAAGTTGCTTTCTTCTTTTTCTGCTGCTGTAACAGGTGTTACAGACTTCCTGTTTCCTTCCTGTCTGTCTCTGCAGCAACGTGATTGGCTGATTAGACAAACAGGTGTCCCTGATGAAGTGACCACACCTGTATATTTATATTTCAACTAACTGTGTCTCTGTCCACCTGTCTGTCTCTCAGACTGGCAGCCTGTCGTCAGTGTCGGTGTGTTGGACTGCGCTCAGGAGGAAAACTTTGACGTCTGTAAAGAGTTCAGCATCAAGTTCTACCCAACGTTCAAAGTACGTCACACAGTACTGCAGTACTACAGTCAGAGTACTACAGTACTTCAGAGTACTTGTACTCACTTTATGTGTCTGTCTTCAGTATTTCAGGGCTCACAGTCCAGAGACAGACAGAGGGACAACCTACAGAGGTGGGACACATTCACATCGCCTGTCTCACATCACCTGTCTCACATCGCCTGTCTCACATCGCCTGTCTCACATCACCTGCCTCACATCGCCTGCCTCACATCGCCTGTCTCACATCGCCTGTCTCACATCGCATGCCTCACATCACCTGTCTCACATCGCCTGTCTCACATCGCCTGCCTCACATCGCATGCCTCACATCACCTGTCTCACATCGCCTGTCTCACATCGCATGCCTCACATCACCTGTCTCACATCGCCTGTCTCACATCGCCTGTCTCACATCGCCTGCCTCACATCGCCTGTCTCACATCGCCTGCCTCACATCGCCTGCCTCACATCACCTGTCTCACATCGCCTGCCTCACATCGCCTGTCTCACATCGCATGCCTCACATCACCTGTCTCACATCGCCTGTCTCACATCACCTGTCTCACATCACCTGTCTCACATCGCCTGTCTCACATCGCCTGTCTCACATCGCCTGCCTCACATCGCCTGCCTCACATCGCCTGTCTCACATCGCCTGTCTCACATCGCATGCCTCACATCGCCTGTCTCACATCGCCTGTCTCACATCGCATGCCTCACATCACCTGTCTCACATCGCCTGCCTCACATCGCATGCCTCACATCACCTGTCTCACATCGCCTGTCTCACATCGCCTGTCTCACATCACCTGCCTCACATCGCCTGCCTCACATCGCCTGTCTCACATCGCCTGTCTCACATCGCATGCCTCACATCACCTGTCTCACATCGCCTGTCTCACATCGCATGCCTCACATCACCTGTCTCACATCGCCTGTCTCACATCGCCTGTCTCACATCGCCTGTCTCACATCGCCTGCCTCACATCGCCTGCCTCACATCACCTGCCTCACATCGCCTGTCTCACATCGCCTGTCTCACATCGCCTGTCTCACATCGCCTGTCTCACATCGCATGCCTCACATCACCTGTCTCACATCACCTGTCTCACATCGCCTGTCTCACATCGCCTGTCTCACATCACCTGCCTCACATCGCCTGTCTCACATCGCCTGTCTCACATCGCCTGCCTCACATCGCATGCCTCACATCGCCTGTCTCACATCGCCTGTCTCACATCGCCTGTCTCACATCACCTGTCTCACATCGCCTGTCTCACATCGCATGCCTCACATCACCTGTCTCACATCGCCTGTCTCACATCGCCTGTCTCACATCACCTGCCTCACATCGCCTGCCTCACATCACCTGTCTCACATCACCTGTCTCACATCGCATGCCTCACATCGCATGCCTCACATCACCTGTCTCACATCGCCTGTCTCACATCGCCTGTCTCACATCGCCTGCCTCACATCGCCTGTCTCACATCGCCTGCCTCACATCACCTGTCTCACATCGCCTGTCTCACATCGCCTGCCTCACATCGCCTGCCTCACATCGCCTGCCTCACATCGCCTGTCTCACATCGCCTGCCTCACATCGCCTGTCTCACATCGCATGCCTCACATCGCCTGTCTCACATCGCCTGTCTCACATCGCCTGTCTCACATCGCCTGCCTCACATCGCCTGTCTCACATCACCTGTCTCACATCGCCTGTCTCACATCGCCTGCCTCACATCACCTGTCTCACATCACCTGCCTCACATCGCCTGTCTCACATCGCCTGTCTCACATCGCCTGCCTCACATCGCCTGTCTCACATCGCCTGTCTCACATCGCCTGCCTCACATCACCTGTCTCACATCGCATGCCTCACATCGCCTGTCTCACATCGCCTGTCTCACATCGCCTGTCTCACATCGCCTGCCTCACATCGCCTGTCTCACATCACCTGCCTCACATCGCCTGTCTCACATCGCCTGTCTCACATCGCCTGCCTCACATCGCCTGCCTCACATCGCCTGCCTCACATCACCTGTCTCACATCGCCTGCCTCACATCACCTGTCTCACATCACCTGTCTCACATCGCCTGCCTCACATCACCTGTCTCACATCGCCTGTCTCACATCGCCTTCTTCAACACTGTCTCTCTGTACCTGTCTGTGTGTCTCCAGGTGCAGACAGACAGATCCAGTCAGTGAGACAGTTGATGGTGAACATCCTGCAGAATCACACCAAGCTGGACCAACCGGACCGCTGTCCAACACTGGAGCCATACAGGTACCAGAACCAGAACCAGACCTGAGTCCAACATGAAGATCCAAAGACCTGATTAATCTGTCTGTCTGTCTGTCTGTAGCTCTGCTGAGCTCCTCCCACTCGTGGGTCAAAGGTCGGATCATTTCGTCGCCGTCATCGTCGAAGATCAGGAGTCGTATGTTGGACGAGAGGTGAGACAGGCTGAAGGAACGGGAGGTTCACCTGACGAGGAGAGACTAACTGTCTGTCTGTACCTGTCTGTCTGTCTGTCAGGTGATCCTGGACCTCCTGCAGTACTCAGGTGTGGAGGTGAGGCGAGCTCTGAGCTCTGACTCTGCTCTGCTGGATGCTCTGCACATCTCCACCTTTCCCTCCATCTACCTGCTGCACCCGAACGCAACACACACACACCTGCACAGGTGAGTCATCAGTAACAACCAGAACCATGAACCAACCAATAAATGGCACTCAGACAACCTAATCATTTTCCTCCCCCTGCTCCTCCTCCCTGTCCTCCTCCCTGTCCTCTTCCCTGTCCTCTCTCCTCCTCCTCCTCCTGCTCCTCCCTCTCCTCCTTCCCCTCCTCCTCACTCTCCTCCTCCTCCCCCCCCACCCCCTCCTCCTCACTCTCCCCCTCCTCCTCACTCTCCCCCTCCCCCTCACTCTCCCCCTGCTCCTCCTCCTCCTCTCCTCCTTCAGTCAGAAGCCGTTGCGTTTCTTCTTCTCCTCCTTGTTGAAGACGTTACCTGGTGTTCAGCGTGTTCAGTCTGGTAGCAGTTCCATTGGAGGTCATGTGGAGGCGCTGTCAGACAAACAGAGCTCAGAACCCTGGAGAGACTTCGACAGGTCAGTGATCGGCTCAGTTCGGCCCGGCCCGGCACATAGACTTGTCATTAAAGCTGTGTGTGTGTGTGTGTGTGTGTGTGTGTGTGTGCACAGATCGAAGGTGTACACAGCTGATCTGGAGTCAGCACTTCATTACCTGCTGAGGGTCGAGCTCGCTACCCATAATGCTCTGGAGGGGGAGGAGCTAAAGATATTTAAGGACTTTGTCACTTTGGTTGCCAAGGTAACAACAGAGCAGAGCCACACCTCATTTAAAAACTTCAATACCCATGAGCCTCAGCTGTACAGAACAAATCAGTTTAATCTGCAGCTTAGTGAGGCTCTGTGATTGGCTGTTGGTGATTTGAACCACGGGAGTCATAGTTGACTGCCTGTCTGTCTGTCTGCCTGTCACCTGTCTGTCTGTCTGCCTGTCTGCCTGTCTGTCTGTCTGTCTACCTGTCACCTGCCTGTCTGTCTACCTGTCTGTCTACCTGTCTGTCTGTCTGTCTGTCTGTCTGTCACCTGCCTGTCTGTCTACCTGTCTGTCTGTCTGTCTGTCTGTCTGTCCGCCTGCCTGTCTGACTGTCTTTCTACCTGTCTGCCTGTCTGTCTGTTTGTCTGTCTGTCTGCCTGTCTGTCTGTCTGTCACCTGCCTGTCTGTCTGCCTGTCTGTCTTTCTACCTGCCTGTCTGTCTGTCTGTCACCTGTCTGTCCGCCTGCCTGCCTGACTGTCTTTCTACCTGTCTGCCTGTCTGTCTGTTTGTCTGTCTGTCTACCTGTCTGCCTGTCTGTCACCTGCCTGTCTGTCTGCCTGTCTGTCTGTCTGTCACCTGCCTGTCTGTCTGCCTGTCTGTCTTTCTACCTGCCTGTCTGTCTGTCTGTCTGTCACCTGCCTGTCTGTCTGCCTGTCTGTCTGTCTATCTGTCTGTCACCTGCCTGTCTGTCTACCTGTCTGTCTACCTGTCTGTCACCTGCCTGTCTGTCTGTCTGCCTGCCTGTCTGTCTACCTGTCTGCCTGTCTGTCTGTCACCTGTCTGTCTGTCTGTCTACCTGCCTGTCTGTCTACCTGTGTCTGTCAGTTGTATCCAGGTGGGGGTTCTGTGGTGAAGCTGATGGAGACTCTTTCTGATTGGCTGCTGAGTCTGCCGCTGCAGCGAATCCCATACCAGGCCATCCTGGATCTGGTGGACAACAAAATGGCGGTGAGACACACACACACACAAACATACACACACACACTCACATGGGTCAGCAGCTGAATTCCTGTTTCCTGTCCAGATCTCAGGTGTGTTCCTGGGGGCGGAGCTTCGCTGGGTTGGTTGCCAGGGCAGCAGGGCGGGGCTTCGAGGTTACCCATGTTCCCTCTGGACTCTGTTTCACGTCCTGACTGTCCAACATGAAGCCACGCCCACCGCACTGGACAACACAGGTACACACACACACACAGGTACACACACACACACACAGGTACACACACACACACACAGGTACACACACACACACAGGTACACACACACACACAGGTACACACACAGGTACACAGACACACACACAGGTACAAACACACACACAGGTACAAACACACACACAGGTACAAACACACACACAGGTACACACACACACACACAGGTACACACACACACACAGGTACACACACACACACACACAGGTACACACACACACAGGTACACACACACACACACACACAGGTACAAACACACACACACAGGTACACACATACACACAGGTACAAACACACACACACAGGTACACACACACACACACACACACACACACAGGTACAAACACACACACAGGTACAAACACACACACAGGTACACACACACACACACAGGTACACACACACACACAGGTACACACACACACACACAGGTACACACACACACACACAGGTACACACACACACACAGGTACAAACACACACACAGGTACACACACGTTCATACACACACCTGTGTGAGGTCTGACCTGTCTGTCTGTGGTCAGGTCTGGATGGTGAGGCGGCTCCGGTTCTTCAGGTGATGCGTCGTTACATCAGGACGTTCTTCGGCTGCGAACAGTGCGGCCGACACTTTGAGGCGGCAGCTGCCGCTAGCATGGGCCGGGTCCAGAACCAGGAGGAGCAGATCCTGTGGCTGTGGAACCAACACAACCGGGTCAACGCCAGACTGGCTGGTACACACACACTGTTAACTGTTTATATATTTTATATAAATATAAAATTGCTTGCTCGACTGTGATTGGAGCACAGAGCGAAAGAGGGCGGGGCTTGTGAAAGGTCAAATCCTTTTTTACCAACATGTCTCCTCCTCCTCCTCTCACTCTCCTCCCCCTCTCCTCCCCTCAGGCTCTCTCAGTGATGACCCCCTCTTTCCTAAAGCTCCCTGGCCGAGCCCCTCCCTCTGCTCCTCTTGTCACGAGGAGAAAAATGGTGTCCACGTTTGGAACCAGGAGAACGTGCTCCTCTTCCTCCGACAACACTATGGAGCCTCCAACATCTCCCCCAAATACTCCCTGACTCCCCCACGACTTCTAGCACCGCCTCCCAATCCTGATCCTGGTCTTGGACAGGAGGAGCACAGAGGAGCAGGAGGAGCAGGAGGAGAGGGGAAGGAGGGGGAGAGGAAAGTTGAGGAGCAGCCGGAGCTTCGACCTGAGGCAAAAAGGGAGGAGGAGAAAGGGGAGGCTGTGGGTGGAGGAGGTGGTAAAGGAGTAGCAGCAGGAGGAGTCTGGATTCTGGGTCTGGGCTTCAACAGCGTGGACATGTCTCTGTGTGTGCTCCTCTATGTCTCCTCCTGCCTCTTCCTCATGCTCCTCTTCTTCTTCTTCAAAGTCCGCTCCAGGAGGTGGAAGCTCCGCTACGCCCGCCTCCACGTCTGACCCGGACCGGACTGATTTAATCAGACCAGTTCACACAGGTTCTATTGAGCCGTAACAGTCTGTGACCAGAACCGGACCATGTGGACTCACTGAGACTGAACTGGACCAGACCAGACCGGTTCTGCTGTGTTCACTCTGTGCCAAACGACTGTGTGTGTGTGCGTGTGTGTGTGCGTGTGTGTGTTTTAACTGTGAAACATGACCCCGTCCTGATGAACGAATTTCTGCAGTCTGATTGGTGGTTATTGATCAGCTGATCAGTGTTTTGACTTCCTGTTTGTTATTGAGGTCATTGTGGGCGGAGCTGTCGTCCTGCAGTGCATTGTGGGGTGGACAGTCAGTTAATTAGTTTAATTGACTCCAGCTGACATCAAGAGACGAGTTTGTTTTGTTATTAACTTTTAAAACCATTCCAGGCCTTGAATGTAAGGAACATTATTTCAAAAGTTTGAAGTCATCAACCCGACAAAAAGTTTTTATGATGATGTCATATTTCAGCTGATGACATCACAGTGACATCATCCCTGAACGTCGTCAAACAAAAAGTTTCAAATGTTTTGAATAAAAATCGGCTGATCAAACAAAAAAAATTCTGCTTCTCAGTTTAATCAAATGATCGTTCGGTGTAACGAGTAAAATTAAACTAAAACAAGTTTTTCAGTCGTTTTCTCTTCGTTGTTATTTTAATTTAAATATTTCAGATTTTTAACACTTGTTCTTTGCTCGTCCTCCGTAGCTCTTCAGTGTTTCAGGTGTTGTGAGGTAAACTCTTATTTATTTCATGGCGGAGTGACGTGAATTTGATGCTGTTTTTTTATCTGCCGGGCCCTGAACGCACCGTCCTTCCTCCAGAGGTTCTTTGTATATTTTAGTTTGTGTGTTTTCTGATTAATTATGTTAATGAGCTGTAAATAATCAGAATAAATATTCAGATATCTTAAACAATCAAACAGTTGTTTCCTGTTTTATTCTGAAACTCAAACAACGAACGTTATTTAACATACAGAACATGATCACATGTTAGCATGTTAGCATGTTAACACCAGGTGTGAACTGAAGCACTGAGAGCTGATCACCATGGTGACACCAGGTGTGAACAGGGCATCAGTCACAATGCTAACATGCTAATGTTCATGTAAGTTTAGCATGTTAATATTAGCTAATTAGCAGGAAAGACAAAGTCCAGATGAGGCTGATGGGATTGTCTGTAGTTCTGCAGGTGTCGACCTCATGGTGGCGCCACGTGACCCATCAGAGGATCAATAAAGAAGTTAATAGAGTTCACAGACAGACAGACAGATAATACACATATAATGTAATGTGCAGACAGACAGGTTTGTCGCATAGCATGCTGGCGTGCATCTGTAGCATCGTTGACCTCAGCCATGTTTGTTGAGTCCACACCAGCCTCGCCCTGCTCATTTACATATTGAGAGGTCTGCAGTCTGACAGAACCAGAACCAGAACAGTCTGGATGTCCTAACCCCTCACACACACACACACACACACACACACGTAGACTTAGCTCACATGTGGGGACCTGGACCTCTGACCCTCAACACAGCCCTTTGTTCCACATGGGGATGTTAAAGTGTCCCTGAAGGCAGCATGAGCCACTGACAGCAGCAGCTACTGTAAAAGACCTTATATGGCCTCACCCCTCCCTCTTCCTCCTCCACCACCAACATCCACCCACCACAGACACAAACCCGTCTGTCTGTCAGTCTTACCTGTCTGTCTATTTGAAACTCTTCTGAACTATCAGTGATGATGGAAGCTGAGGCAGCAAAAAGCTGGTGTGTGTGTGTGTGTGTGTGTGTGTGTGTGTGTGTGTGTGTGTGTGTGTGTGTGTGTGTGTGTGTGTGTGTGTGTGTGTGTGTGTGAGAGAGAGAGAGAGAGAGAGAGAGGCTGGCACACAGTCGCAGTATGCACACTATGTACTCGGCATGCCAACTCAGCCTCGGCACTGCAATGCAGCGCTGTGCATTTGGCCAAGTCATGCCACACACACTCACACACACACACACACACACACACACACTCACACACTCACTTATACATACACACAGATGTGTGTATGTGTGTGTGTTTATTTATATTTGTCTTGTTCATATTCAACCTTGCAGTGTCTCTCTCTCTCCCCTGTCTCTCTCTCTCTCTCTCTCTCTCTCTCTCTCTCTCTCTCTCCTATAGATGAGCAGTGTAATGCACGCTCGCCCGCTCCTCTCTCGTCCTCTGCAGGGCAGTTAGCCGCATTAGCTCCCTTACTGTCCTCAGATGACTCCTCCTCCTCCCTCCTCTTCCTCCTCCTCCCTCCTCCTCCTCCTCGGCTGTCTGCTGTGTCTCTACCTCCCCCCTCCTCACCCCTACATCCTCCTCCTCCCCCCCTCCTGTGACACACCAGACGATGCGTTGACTGAGCGGAGGAGAAGAAGAAGAAGAAAACCTCTCCCAGCCCGCCGCCGTGCTCCTGCTGCTCCTGCATGGAGGAGAAGAGGAGCAGAGAGGAGGTGAGGAGCTGTCTGTGCCTGTCTGTCTGTCAGTGTGCTTGCCTGCCTGTCTGTCTGTCTGTCTCCCATCCATCCTCTTCTAACTGTCTGTACAGCCTGTCTGCCTGCCACCCGTCTGTCTGTCTGTCTGTCTGTCTGTCTGCTGCACTGTAAACAATAATAACCCTGAACTGAGCTGAACTCTCAGACAGACTGAACTCACCTGGACCGGACTCTGCTGGACTCTGCTGGACTCTGTGTGACTGTACTAGACTGTAAGTGTTACTGTGCCGGGCTGTCCTGGACTGTACTGTACTCTGATGTACCGGGCTGGACTGTACTGCTGATTCAGGATCAGACTGATTAACATGATGTGTGTGTGTGTGTGTGTTCACTGTGATGTCACACACACAGTTTACTGGAAACCAGACCGTCCCAAGGACCAGGTTCCAGAACCAGGTTCTGTTAACCTTGACGACTGTCATTTGTCTAATTTAGATCTAATGTTTTCATGGTTCTGTTGGTTCTGATTGAAAGCCCAGGTTCTGGTTCTGTTTGCATCAGAGTGACTCTGAGTATAGAAGTTCTCCAGTGGTCTAAATGTACTGATCCGGTCTACAGAGTTTTAAGTTGTTTTGAAATGAGAAAGAAACTTTATTAAACTTTAAACTTTATTGATACAAACAAAAACAGATATGGAACTGGGCCAGACTGAACTAGATTTGGATCAGAACTTTTCAAACAGTTTATGATTTTAGAGTTTTCAAACAAACTTTATATGATAAAAAGAGACTCTGGAATTCTGGTTCAGAATGGTGTCATCTGCATAGAAACGCATCTTAATGTATAGCTGGAACATATATTTAAATTTATGAGAAGAGTTGTTTATTGTAATTGTTGTTTTGTCTGTTTGATGTTTTCAGATTTGTATATATTTATAATGAAGCTGAAGGTCATCTGTATGAACAAGTTTAATAAATATACCAGTAAAATATCCAGAAAATGTTTGTAAAATTAATGTTTAAAATATTTAGAATTTTAATTTAGAACATATTTAGAACTAAAAATATTTAGTAACTATGAGAGAAACATAATAATGAAATAATCTACAGAAAGAAAAAAAACAGATAAATAAATTAAAATATAAAACATGTTTTAAAAATGATTGGTAAAAATAACAAAAAAAATCTAATAAATTAACTTTCATAAAAATAATCCAAAACTTTATTTATACAAACAAAATCACCATGAGAGGCTGAAACTGTCTGATTGTGTTTTATATTTATTATATACGTTTATTATTGTTTTAAAACAAACTTTATATGATGAAATAATTCTGGAGTTCTGGTTCTGGATGGTATCATCTGCATAGAAACACATTGTAACATTTATTTATAAGATAAATGAGTGAAACTGCAAAAAGAAAAAGTCAGAAAAATATGAATTAAAATATAAATTAACATAAAAACAAAAGAACACAGACTAAAACTTCTGATTTACATCATCACATGTAAAAATGTCCAAACATGTATGTTAGGTAATCTGTCATCCTTTAAATCTCTTCTTCTCCTCTCCTCTCTCCTCCCCTCCCCTCCTTTCCTCCTCTCCTTGTGTAGCTGAGCTGACCTTCGTTCTGATGACCTCCAGACTCTGCCTCCTGCCCATCCCTCTCTGACTCACCACCTCCAACCTTTGTCCCCCCCATCATGGATCTGGTCCGTTCTCGAAGCGACATCTTCAGGATCCCTGACACTTAAACTCTGTTAAAGACGGACCTGTATCCTCTCAGCCGGTCCAAACCCTAAATCACTTCCTGTCCCATCCTCCTCTGGACTGACGCCGTCCACCATGTCGGAGGGTCTGCTGCAGGTGGAGATCCCCGACTTTGGCAGCAGTGTTCTGGGCAGCCTGAACGAGCAGCGGCTGCTGGGTCACTACTGTGACGTCTCCATCCTGGTGCAGGGTCAGGCCTTCAAGGCGCACCGGGCTGTCCTCGCCGCCTCCTCACTCTACTTCAGAGACCTGTTCAGCTCTGCGGCCGACTCCTCGTCCTCATCCTCCTCGCAGGCGGTGTTTGAGCTGCCATCCTCCGTGACGCCGACGTGTTTTCAGCAGATTCTGTCCTTCTGCTACACTGGACGCCTCAGCATGGCTGCCAGCGAGCAGCTGGTGCTCATGTACACCGCCGGCTACCTGCAGATCCAGAACATCGTGGAACGAGGCATGGAGCTTATGATGATGAAGGCCTCCTCCTCATCCTCACCTCTGTGCTGCGACTCACAGGTGGGTTAGGCCACACCCACAGAGGTGTATGCAGGGTTACTGGTTAACGTTAGTTATATATTATTTTTAGCTTTAAATTAGTTCAGCAGCTAACAGGATCCATGATGCTAACTAAAACTCCGGTTCTGGCATGACATCAGCTCCTCTGGAACTCTAAACTTTATTTAAACACGTTGATTTTTTACAGACGACTTCAGTGGACGAGCTTGGCAGCTTTGACGCCCCAATGGTCCAACAGCAGCAGCAGCAGCAGAGTGCCCCCCAGCTGCAGGAGTCCAGTCCAGACCAGCCGGCCATGAGCCCAGAGGAGCTCCTGTTGGCCGTCAGCAGGATCAAACAGGAGAGAGCTGACACTCCTCCTGCTGAAGAGAACGGTGGAGGAGCAGGAGCAGGAGGAGGAGAGGAGGCCAGGTGATGACAAACAGGAGTTCAGATCTGAGTGATCAGTTTGGGGTATCATGGTGGTCTGTAATAATCTGAGATTTAGATAGAATCAGATATCAGGCTGAGACTTTGTCTGTAGTCAGAAACTTCATGTTTGGGGCTGATAAACAGATATCTGCGTATGAGTGCTAATAAAGTCATCTGAAATGTGAAACTAGTCAAACTACAAACAGAAACCAGAACACTTCTGATGCATAAATGTATGCTGCTGTACATTGACCAACAAAGGACATGACTGATCTGAAAAACAAACCTAACATAAGTTAATTAAAGGTAACATAGTGTGCATCCATGTTCACTGTCTTCCCTGCATTGTTTATGTCCATGTTGGCAAGCTGGCAGACTACTTGTTTCTTCTCTGCTGGAGCTTTTCTGCATGATCTGGTGTGAATCATTCCACAGAGATACAAACAACACTTGTAACATTAGAGAGACCTGAGGACAGCCAGACCCAATCAGAAGAGACCTGAGGACAGTCAGACCCAATCAGAAGAGACATGAGGACAGTCAGACCGGATCAGAAGAGATGTGAATCGATATGGACATTGGGGATATTGGATGTGGTCATCTATCTCTGACTTTAAGCTCTGTGTTATTGTCCTCAGAGTCGACATTGCCGGTGACCTCCAGTCCAGAAACAGTGCTCTATGTTACCTGGGCGCAGGTGGAGGTTTGGTTCCGGGGCTGCAGTCCTACCTGCTGGCAGGCGGGGGGCGCTCCAGTCCAGGAGGCTCCAGCCTTCCAACAGACTCGCCTCCGTCCCACCCCCCAACCGAGGAGGAGCTGGAGGAGGATTACTACGGGAATACGGTCCACCCCGGACTCTACCAGCACATCTATGGACATCCTAGTAACCCATACAGTAAGTCATGTCCCATCTGTGATCTGATTCATAGACTCAGAGAAGGTTTAGAGGACAGACTAGGATGGACAGGTGATCAGAACCACTTACATACTGACTGTATCCTTCAAAACAAAATACCAACAAAAAGGAATTTGTTCAGGCGTCTCAGGATCGTCCTGAGTTTCCTCCTTTGGCACCATATAAGCATGTCCAGCTGGCAGGAGACTGGAGGAATTATATAGTCCGTCTGTCCTCCAGGAGCTGCCACCGTGACCTGACCCCGGATAAGCAGAGAGATGAATGTATTTGTGTGTCCTTCAGACAGCAACGATGATCTGACTGACTCAGAGCTGTTTGATCTGCTTTAAATGGACCGGAGTTTGTTTGGGCCAGTGTGAAAGCTCACCTGAACTCCTGAAAATGTGGGTCTCGATCCACTTGCAAAGTGAACCCTGGTACTGTTCGCTTACAGCAGGAAAGCAAACAGACTATCCAAAGAACCAAAGATCAGAAAGCCAAATATGAGCCGGATTTTCTTCTTCCTGGTCAGTGCTTGTTTTTTGAGCAATATGCCCCCAGACGAGCAGCGTTCCTTTAAAACAAGTCTTCACCTCAGCACTGGTCTGACTCATGAGTGGATGCTGGAAGTTAAGGCCTGTCCTCGTCCTCTCCTGATATCTTCTGACAGCCATTTTGTTGTATTACAGGAAGTTAATGAAACGTCTCATCCATGTTAGCTACAAGAACCCTCGACAGTCAGTTTTCTTTGACTGACACTCCACAGGTTGTTAGATGTCCTTGTTAACACCGTGCCTCTCTGTTTCCAGTCCAAGAGAAGATGGAGATGCTCTCCCTGCCATTGGCTAATGAGCGTCGGCCCTGCGTGCTGGTTGGTCGGGACAACATGGCGCTCCCAGCCAGTCTGATCAGTCAGATCGGGTATCGCTGCCACCCGTCGCTCTATACGGAGGGAGACCCGGGAGAGAAGGTGGAGCTGGTGGCAGGTAGGATGACACGACTCCTGACTGCCTACAGGAAGTACTTTAGACACAACTTGTCTTCCTGTTCTTTAAGTCACTAATGTGTTGGCAACAGGATCATTAAGGAGGTTGTTCGTCTTACTGTGTGTGTGTGTTCAGGTTCAGGTGTGTTCATGACACGAGGTCAGCTGATGAACTGTCACCTGTGTGCCGGCGTCAAACACAAGGTGCTGCTCAGGAGACTGCTGGCTACATTCTTCGACAGGTGAGAGAGGTCCTCGCCCTGGTTAACTTAGCTTAGCATAAACTGGAAGCAGGGGGAAATGTTTAGACACATTATGATGTCATCACAAATCATGTGACCTCATCAGACATCATGTGACATCATCAGGCTGTATCCCGTAAGGTTAATCTAAAGCTGTATAGGAGCTGATTGGGTTTTCATGGTTTCCATAGAAACACTCTGGCCAATAGCTGTGGGACAGGAATCCGCTCCTCAACCAATGATCCGAGCCGAAAGCCTCTGGACAACCGAGTGTTAAACACAGTGAAACGTAAGACAGACAGACACACGCACACACACACACACACTGCTAATTGGAAGTGCTAACCGCTAATGGAGCCTAAGCTAAAAACAAGCTGTAGCACAGAGAGCTAACTTCCTTTTTCCTGTCTGTCTAAATAAATGCAGAGTGTGCCTGACTCTGGCCCCGTCACGCCCATACATTATTACTGACCCTGCAGCAGCACAGAGACTTCAACAAAGTCAGTCAAAGGCAGGCTTGAGGTTGCCAAGCAACCAGGGTCAGCTGCAGGTCAGAGTAATGAACTGCAGCTGTGCTCTGTCTGTGTGTGAGTGACTGCTGAGAGACACAGAAAGTCTCTAAATGAACCCCCTCCAACTAGTGGACACTAATGCCAAACGGTAGGTGGTATCAAAAAGCCCAAATGACCGTGAGCATCCTCATCTTGTCGACCATGTGAATGCCCAATTTCAGTGTGTGAAGTTAAAACATGTGACCTGGGGAGAGAGAGAAAGAACAGGTGCCCCGTGCTCCTCTCCAGTTTACATGGGAGTAGATGGGGCTGTCGGTGGGTGATCCTGGCGCATCAGTGCGTCTCCCGCCAAAACTAGAAGTCTGACAGCTTCAGCAGTGATATCGCTGCGTAGCCCACCAATTTTCCTACGTTTCTATGTAGAAATTATTTCTGTAGACTGACATTTGTGGCCACGAGAGCCGTTTGTAAATTTTTTTGACTTTCCACTCTATGATGTCATCCACTCTACCCATAAGGTAGCATTGGGGGAAAATTTTGCCAAATAATTCGAAAACCATTTGGCAAAGCATTTAGAAAAGTTGCAGCCTGTGTCCCCCGGCCGAGCTGGTCATTTTGATACCTTTTTTGTGTATGTGTGACCAAAACTGCATGAGGAGTAGCGTGCCGAAAAAAACCCCAGAAGAATCTTCAGAATAACAAGCAGGTGTGACTTTCTCAGGTACACTCCATTAAGTCCCGCCCCGTTCCACTCTGTGCTCCAGTCACAGTTGAGTAAGCTTTGGTCAACTTCCTGTATTTAGATATGCAAACATGTTACGCTACACGTTAGCTCAGATGTGATTCATGTCTTTGTACTTTATTTTGAAATTATTGAGACTTCCTCCTCCCTCTCCTCCTCCTTCCTCATCCTCCTCATCCTCCTCCTCTGTCTCCTCCTGCTCCTTCTCAGTGTACTGTCAGAACTTTGCTCCTAACTTTAAGGAGAGTGAGATGAACGTCATCGCGGCTGACATGTGCACTAATGCTCGTCGGGTTCGTAAACGTTGGCTCCCAAAGATCCAGTCTCTCCTCCCCGACAGCCTCCCAGCCTCCTCCCACACCCGCAAGGGTAAGAGGGGAGGAGCAGGAGGAGGAGGAGCAGGAGGAGGTCAGGGAGATGCAGCGGTGCAGCCCAGCGGCAGCCCCTTCGAGCTGGACCTGCGGCAGCTCGGCTCCTCCTACCTCGGCCTGGAGGCCCCGCTGTACACCGAGCGCCGCGAGAGGGAGACGCCGGGAGGGGAGAGAGAGAGGGAGAAGGAGGCGCCGGCCTCCCTCCTACCTCACTTGCAGTTTGCTGGGTCGCGTGGGGGAGGAGGAGGTCAGGTGGAGGAGGCGCTGATGGGTGGCGAAGCAGACGGAGGAGGGAGGCTACAGACTGTCCAACCCCCGGACCTCCCCCTCTCCCTGTCCTCCACCTCCTCCTCCTCCTCCTCCTCCTCCTCTTCCTCACACCCCTCCCCCCAGCCTGCAGAGACCGCCCCTACTCACAGGGGATTGGCCGACACAGATGAGAGGGGTGCAGAGCCTCTGGAAGACAGCCAATAAGCTTTCTATCGCATCGGCCTACCTGTATGTAAATAACACAATAGCTACCTGTCCCCACCTGTCTGTCTGTCCCCACCTGTCTGTCTGTCTGTCTCTCTGTCTGTTCCCCTACCTCAATACCTGTCCACCTGTCTACCTCTCTGCCCCCAGTCTGACTACCTTTCTGTCTGACCTACCTCTGTCTGTCTGTCTGTCTTCTCCTCTACCTATCTGTCCTCTTGTCTGTCTGTCTGCTCGGCTCAGCTGCATGTTAACAGCCTCCTGCAGTCCAGCACACAGGCCCATAGCAACCGGACTGATGATGATGATGATGATGATGATATTCACTCTGATAACGACAATAAAGCTTCTTGATAATCAGACTGTGTCTGTCTGTTTACTATTAACATATCTGATAGCCTAACTTAGCACAAAGTCTCTAAGTAGGGGGAAACTTGTAGCGTAGCTTAGCAGAATACTACATCCAAAACAATAATTTTATATATTTATATATATATATATATATATATATATATATATATATATATATATATATATATATATATATATATATATATATACATCATATGTTGTCTCTCATATGATCATTTATTGGTTTAAGTCTCACCTGCACAACAGAGTGGGCCTCGAGCTCTGCTGCCGCGCTGCATGCTGGGAAATTGAGTTCGAGTAAGGGCGCCAGTCTGCAACACTAACCAGCCAATCAGAGTGGCCCGTTCAGTGCCTCAGCCAATCACTGCGCTTTAACTAACTCACCGGCCAATAACAGCCTCCCAAACTCACAGCACCAAATCAAAGCCCCCGAAACACCTGACAGCCAATCACGGCGCGTCAGCCACACGGCCAGCCAATCCGATCACAACAACATCCACGATGCTGCTTGCCACTGCGTCTGCGCACACGGTAGACAGCTGATAACTCATCTATTATGCTACTCCGCTAAATAAAGATCTTCCTGAAAACGGACCGGACCGCCGCTGGACGTACCGGAGGACCCGAACCCAAAGTAAACACACCTCTGTGGCTGGTAGCGGGGAGGGTGAGCGGGTAGACGGAGGGGAGGGCTCCCCCAGAGGGTGCAGAGAGTGTCGGAGCCTGGCTGGCCGCTCGGCGCCTTCAGACAAAGCTCAGCTAACAGGCTAACGGCTCGTTAGCTAGCCAAACACGGAGCGGTAACATCTGCACGGATCGGACCGGTAGCCCCGGTAATCCGCCCGATGTGCGGCTCCCGAGCGAACTAACGTCGACCTATTCCCTCCAACGCACGCTCGAGCCCGTCCGCTCGCGCCACAAACACATTTAATGACGTTTTACGGCTCCGGTAAGTCAGTTAGCTCCGTTAGCTAGCCGCCTAGCTGCTCTCCTGCCCGCCATCTTTTTAAAGGAGATAAACGGGATGTTTCGGCAGCTGGAAAACGTCCACGCCTGAGCAGCCCGCACGGTTAGCGCGGGCTTTCACCTCTCCTCCCGCACACAACGAGCGGCTGCGCGCGTGTGAGCCCGGATGGCGGTGCTGTGGACCGGTTCGGTGGAATTAGTTGGTCGCTGCGGCGTCTGTTAGCCGTTAGCTCGGTCGTTAGCCACTGAACCGCAGCAACATGCAGGCAGGCACAGTAACATCTGTTGATCCCTGCACGACCGGGACCGGATCCTGATCCGGACCGTGTGGAGGCTGGGTTCGATTGGTTCTGACAGGCAGCTAGAGGCTCCAGTTCGTCGGTACTGAAGCTGGACTGTGAGTAAACATAGAACCGAGCTCGACCGGACCGTCCAGGTTTGATGCGGGTTCTGGTCCCGGTGTTGATGCATGAAGGTCGGGTTCAGGTGGTCCAGAGAGGACTTGGTTCTAATGGTTGTGATTGAAACATGTGGCTGTGTGTTCACTGATGACATCATAAAACATACCTCAGACGTCATAAAGCGCCCTGATGACGTGGACTGAATAATCAGCTGATTGTTAAAGTTAATGAGTTTATCAATTAGTTCACGAAGTAAACGTGGTGTGTTCAGGTGTTTCTGTAATTTACAGACTCGTGTCAGAGTTCATGAAAGGTTTGAAATAATTCAAAGTACGGAAGCCCGGAGCGTCAAACATCTCATTACATGTTATCTCATGTTATACAGTGTAGTGATGTCACAATGTGATGACATCATCATTTTGTTCTCAAATGATGTCGTTGTATCAGGATGATTAATTTAATATTTAATCATCTCTGAGCGCTCCGGGCTTCTGTACCAACTTATGTAAATATTTCATCATCTGATGATGTCATCGACATGTCTGATGATGTCATCGACATGTCTGCTGAACACCTGCTACAGGTAAATGATGTGTGACACCTGATGCATTCACTGTCATTCAGTGAATTTCATACTTCAGGTTTGTTATGAGTCCCGGTTGGAGGTTCGGATAGACAGGTGATGTTTGAACATGTGTCATGTGATCCAGAGGTCCCCGTAATAATCATAACGAGACGTTTAATAAACCGACATGAATCAGATGAATCACGTTTGTCCTTCATCATCGGTTCATCCTGTAAACAAACTCAGCTGACGTCACATTCATGTAGATCAGCTGTTAGACGAGATCGTCACATTAATGTGCACACACCACACAGGTGCAGGCGGTCAGGTGGTTCATGATGGACAACCTTTAGATTTTTCAGTCAATGTTGAACACTGGCCTCTGATGTTAGCTTCTCTACACTAGCTGACAGTGGTTACGATGGTTCCTTGAACTCATCGTTTAATTCTCTGATTCATCACGTCGAGTTGTGTTCCTGACGTCGGGTTAGCTCCCTCACGTTAGCTCCCTCACGTTAGCTCCCGCACGTTAGCTCCTGCACGTTAGCTCCTGCACGTTAGCTCCTGCACGTTAGCTCCTTCACGTTAGCTCCTTCACGTTAGCTCCCTCACGTTAGCTCCCGCACGTTAGCTCCTTCACGTTAGCTCCCGCACGTTAGCTCCCTCACGTTAGCTCCTGCACGTTAGCTCCTGCACGTTAGCTCCCTCACGTTAGCTCCTGCACGTTAGCTCCTGCACGTTAGCTCCCTCACGTTAGCTCCTGCACGTTAGCTCCTGCACGTTAGCTCCTTCACGTTAGCTCCCTCACGTTAGCTCCCTCACGTTAGCTCCCTCACGTTAGCTCCTGCACGTTAGCTCCTTCACGTTAGCTCCTTAAAGCCATCGTCTTACTGTCTCGTCACTCGCTGCTGGTCCGTCGTATCTTTTAATGTATAAAAGTACCGTTAACTTAAAGTTTGTTGTATCTGTTAAAATTTGAGGTGACAAACTCAGAAAAGACCAGAACATGTTTACAGAGATTAAATAATTCCAAATGATGAATCTGTTGTTAAATATCAACTGATATATTTATTGATATAAACTGCTGTGCTAACGAAGCGTCTCCTCTTCTTCAGGTCGTGCGATGGGAGTTTGTCTCCTCGGGGGAAACATCGAGCTGAAACATCAACACCAACAACACCTGAACTGAACACACACTAACACACACCTGTGTGCCCACACACACACCCTCAGACCACAGAGGGAGTTGTTTTTTCACCTTCAGGTCGGACACTGCTGTCCCACGGTGCATTGCTGCGTCACCGTCGTCCACCATGTCGGACGCCCCTGAGGCTGCGCCCCCCAGCCCCCCCACCCTCACCAACCCACCCCCACCCGAGGTCACCAACCCCACCAAACCTGGCAGGTAAGAACACCTCGCACTGGTTTGAAACACAGAATGTGTCACAGTCGTACCTGGTGGAATATGTTCTGATAAATCTCTCCGGCCATATTGGACTGTCAGGTCAAGATCTGCTAGTAAACAAGCACAATGAACGGTTCATGAAGCGGTCACGTGGTTCTTGTTTGTTTGTGTCCATCAGGAAGACCAATCAGCTGCAGTACATGCAGAACGTGGTGGTGAAGACTCTGTGGAAGCATCAGTTCGCCTGGCCGTTCTACCAACCTGTCGACGCCATCAAACTCTGCCTGGCAGTAAGCTAACGCACACTTAGCTTTAGACAGAGATAAGCTAGCTGTTTTCAGAATTTATTTAACCACATCCATGTTTCCAGGACTACCACAAAGTGATCAAGAACCCGATGGACATGGGAACCATCAAGAAACGTCTGGAGAACAATTATTACTGGAGCGCCAGTGAGGCCATGCAGGACTTCAACACCATGTTCACCAACTGTTACATCTACAACAAGGTACATGTTCACCTGTGTCTGTTTGCGGTACAGTATGAAGTTTGTTTGTCTATTTGTAGTACAGTATGAAGTATGTGAAGCGTGTACTCTGTGTATTTCAGCCCACAGATGACATCGTCCTCATGGCTCAGGCTTTAGAGAAGATCTTCCTGCAGAAAGTTGCTCAGATGCCTCAGGAAGAAGTCGCTCTGCTGCCTCCGGCTCCTAAAGGCAAGAACAAGAGCAAACAGCCCGCTGCTGCCACCACAGGTGAGTACTGCAGTAATACTACAGTACTAAGTAATAGGTACTATGTTCCACTACTAACAGGACTCTGCGTGCGTTTCAGTGAGTCAGCAGGCGGAGTCATCAGCCTCCCCTCCCCCCTCCTACCCCTCTCCCTCCCCCTCTCAGACACCTGTCATCTCAACTACGCCCACACCTGTCCAGACCACGCCTCCTGTCTCTGCTCCGCAGCCCCCGGCAACCATGATGCCGTCTGCACTGCCCGTCGTCAAGGTAACAGACGTGTGGTGTGGAAGTGCATCACATGAGCCAAAATATACTTTTCTGTCTGTCTTCACTTGTCTACCTGTCTCTCTCTTCACCTCTCTCCACCTGTCTACCTGTCCGTCCTAACAGAAGAAAGGTGTGAAGAGGAAAGCCGACACCACCACTCCGACCACGTCGGCCATCTCTGCGGGTCGTGCAGACTCTCCGTCCGCTCAGGACGCCAAACCGCCCAAACTAGGCTCTTCCCGCCGTGAGGCTGCAGCCCGCCCTGCCAAGACCCGCAGGGAGACGGGCGAGGAGGTGGCAGGAGGTGACGTGGGAGCCGGCGGAGGCGGAGCCGGGAGGAAAGGTGGCAAGCTCGGTGAGCAGATGAAACACTGCGACGCCATCTTGAAGGAGATGCTCTCGAAGAAACATGCCGCCTACGCCTGGCCCTTCTACAAGCCGGTGGATGCCGAGGCGCTCGAGCTGCACGACTACCATGACATCATCAAACACCCCATGGACCTCAGCACCGTCAGGGTAATGACATCATCACGCTCAAAACACACTGCCGTGACCTCACAACACGCCACAAACGGTCAGTCAGGAGAACAGACCCCTGAGTGGACCAGCAGGAGTCCAGTGTTAGTGCAGCAGTCCTACTCACACAGAACTAAGGTCCAGTTAGGAGGGGCAGGTGTGTCGTGTCAGCTGTTGGTAGTGTTGCAGAGGAGGTCCTCTCTGCAGAGCTGGAGGTCTTCAGGAGGTCTGTGAAGGTAGAGAGGGACGCCCCTGATCTGTAGGAGCCGGTAGGACGTTCCACCAACCGGGAACAACAGACGAGAAGAGTCTGGATTGTCCTGGGGTGTCAGGTAGAGCATCCGCCCCGCGTACGAAGCCTCAGCAGCGGCCCGTCAGTCCCCCTCGCTCTCCTGTCACTCTCACGCCGTCTGTCAAATACAAGCTTGATTCAGAAAAAAAAAAAGTTTGGATTGCCATGAGTGTACCGGTGGTGGAGCCAGGTGCCTAACTTGTGGAGACATACTGCTCTTGTTGATGAGTTGCTTAATGTGTTGCTATCAACTGGTCCACCACAGGTAGAGCACACCTGTTTACCTGTACCTTCTTGTCTGCAGGTTGTAGGTTTGTCTCAGACGAGCTGACCGTTTGTTTTCCTCCTAACAGAAAAAGATGGATAAAGGCGAGTACAGCGACCCTCAGAGTTTTGCGACTGACGTCAGGTTAATGTTCTCCAACTGTTACAAGTACAACCCTCCAGACCATGAGGTGGTGGCCATGGCCCGCAAGCTGCAGGTACGTCCCACCTCCAGAACCTCCTGTGACTTTCAGGACCTTCAGGTCACTTCAGTTGATAACCTCTGTGCTTCCTCAGGACGTGTTCGAGATGCGTTTCGCTAAGATCCCCGATGAGGGCCTGGAGGCGTCGGTCCCATCGACAACGCCAGTGGTCAGTAAAAGCACCGCCTCCTCTGACAGCAGCAACAACTCCTCCTCCGACGAATCGTCTGACTCAGAGGAGGAGCGAGCCACGAGATTGGCTGAGCTACAGGAGCAGGTTGGTGCTGCCGACCAATCACAGGTCAAGAACATCCTGGTTTTCTTCTTTTTTAATATTGTAGATTTAATGAACGTAGAGACAAGTGTTAAACATAACAATGTCATTGTAGATCATTTGTAGACTAAGTGACGAGCTGAAGGCGTCCCCAGGTGTTGGTCAGGTTGTAGGTACTGATAATTAGTGTATTCCACCAGTTGAAGGCGGTGCACGAGCAGCTGGCTGTCCTGTCCCAGGCTCCGGTCAGCAAGCCAAAGAAGAAGAAAGAGAAGAAAGACAAGGAGAAGAAGAAAGACAAGGACAAAGACAAAGGGAACAAGGGCAAGATGGAGGAAGAGAAGAAGCCTAAGGCCGCTGCTCAGCAGCCCAAACCAGCCAATCAGAAGAAAGCGCCGGCCAGGAAAGCCAACAGCACGGTGACCGCCACCAGGTACGATTCAGTCAGTTCCTGTCCTCAGGGAGTCAAAGATCCAGAGTTTGACCAATCAGAGCAACTCTGTGTTTCCAGGCAACCTAAAAAAGGCAGCAAGGCATCTGCCGGTGGTTCGGCCAACGGAGACGACGGCGAGGAGTCGTCCCTGCCGATGTCGTATGACGAGAAGCGGCAGCTGAGTCTGGATATAAACAGGCTGCCGGGGGAGAAGCTGGGCCGCGTCGTCCACATCATCCAGTCCAGAGAGCCGTCGCTGAGGGACTCGAACCCCGATGAGATTGAGATCGACTTCGAGACCCTCAAACCATCGACACTCCGAGAGCTGGAGCGCTACGTCAAGTCCTGTCTGCAGAAGAAGCAACGGAAGCTACTGCGTAAGTATCCACACCTGCAGAGACTCCACCTGGCACAGGTGTGACGTGTTCTGCATGCAGGCGGCCGCATGATGACTCCGCCCAGCTTCATCACATTTACATATTTACAGTTTCTACATGTTTATAAACTAAAGGACGGACGACATTCTTCACACTCCATAATACTGCTCTAACGCTTGTGTAACGTTCATACAATGCTCACACAACACTCCTAAAACACTTATCTACTCTATCCTGAAACGTTCCTGGGGTTTGAATTAACGTTGCCAACAGACCTAAGCAACAATGCAGCCCAGCAGCAGCATGAGGCATGATGGGAAATGTAGTCGTTATTGTTCATACAGAAACTTCTCATCCTGATCGAGTAGAGCAGCACGCCTCAGTTATGACCTCACTAACCTGTCTGTCTCTACCTGTCTGTCTCTCCACAGAGAAGGCAGCAGGAGGCGGGGCCTCGGGAGGCGGGGCTAGTCGTTTGAGTGGCAGCTCCTCTTCCTCCTCTGATGACAGCTCCTCAACAGGAACCTCCTCTTCCTCCGACACAGACTGAACACACACACACACACACACACACACACACAGACATGTTACTGAACACACACACAGAGGTTTATCCACACACACACACACATCCATGTAAACTTCCATCTTGAACAAACACAAACAAAAGACAGAGATACACACTCTGAACTCCTCACAACACACACACACACACACACACACACATTAAATATATATATAACACACACACGCCCAGACTTGGAGACTGTATGTAAATAGGCTGACCTGTTTTTTAGCTCCTAGTGTCGTTTTTTTTTTCTGTTTGTTTTTCTGGAGGAATGCAAACAGGAAGTGAAGAAGAAGAAAACAACGACTTCCTGCAAGAGAAGAAGAAGAAGTGAGACAGGCAGTCCACCTGTCTGTCTGTACACCTTTCTGTCTGTCTGGAAGTCATCATTCTTCTCTGAACACTCTGCCAAGAAGGTCGTCTTCTTCTTCTTCTTCTTCTTTGTAATGGACGGCCGGCTGTGACCCCTGACCTCTGCAAACATTCCAGAAGCATCTATAGAGCATCACGGGGCAGGAGCAGGAGGAGGAGCAGGAGGAGGAGGAGGAGCAGGAGGAGGAGGAGGAGGAGCAGGAGGAGGAGGAGGAGCAGCAGCAGCAGGAGGAGCAGCAGCAGGAGGAGCAGCAGCAGGAGGAGGAGCAGCAGGAGGAGCAGCAGGAGGAGCAGGAGATCTCAGTGGGTTTTTAGTCCGATCATGTTTTCATAAATCGATCAATCAGACCATCAGTGAGCATTTAGACCAATCAGGTTCTTTGTACAGACCTCACTAATTATGTTAAATATCCACCAATCAGCTGCCAGAGATAAGAAAGCTGCTGAGTCAGCCTGCTTTGTGTCTTTGAACGCCTCGTGTTACCTTCACAGTCAGCAGGTCTCTGCAGCTGATAAAACCCTCTGAGAGCAGAACCCGTCCTCTACTGGTCCTGAAACTCAAACCAACAACCGGACCCGTCAGTCCCTGGGTCATCAGCGTGGGGGCGGGGTCACCATGCCAGGCTCTGACCCCGCCCCCACGAGCGGCGTCGGCTCTTGTTTTTTTAACACTACATTTTCTTTGATTTTCAGGTTGTGCTGAAACGTTTGTGTCTTTATAAAGTTCTCGATATAAAATGTCTTTGTACGCTGTCCCCGCCCCTGATGCCACAACAAGCCACGCCCCTCAAAGTAAACCACTCATACTGTAACAGCCCCGCCCCCTTGCCGCTCAGACGTGGCCCCGCCCCCCTCGCCGCTCAATGTGACGAGCTCTGACCTGACGTCAGCTGCTTTTATCTCATTTTAATCCAGTCTTTTATTATTTTAACCTTTTTAATAAACTTTGATCTGAGTGGCTGACGGCCTCGTCAGCTCGTCTTAGTAGTGATGTCACACCCTCGTCCTCATCTGATTGGCTGCTGGAGACGAGCCACTGACTGCAGGTCTGGAGGTTTCCTCGCGTTTGGACGCAGCTCACTCATTGGATGGGCCCAGGCTCGCCTCTGATTGGCCGGTTGGAGGGGGCGGGGTCAGATTTTTCTTTTGCATCTCCATCGTGTTTCTGTTGAACAGATCAATCATGTGACTCACCTGTCTGTCTGTCTACCTGTCTGTCTGACCTTTGACCTCTGTGGACTTCTTAGCCCATCAGCCCCGCCTCCTCCTCCTCTGTGATTGGTTTAATCCTCAGCCGTCTGAGTTACTGGTGGACGATGCGTTCAGGGTCAGCGGGACATGGGACAGTCGCGCCGTGTCTCTGAATCTTTGAGATGCTCAGTCGTCACGGTGACGGTTCGGTTGTTACGACAACTTACACGTGTTCATTTTTTTAACATCGTACGACTCGGACAGACAGGTGACAGACAGACAGCCCGTTGCCGCGGTAACCCCTCTGTTTTAGTTGGTCGAGCTTTGAATAGTTAATTTTTGTATTTTAATAAGAAAAGAGAAAAAAGTGATTTTGTGTATCTGCATGCACTCCGGCCGTACGTTCTTTCTTCCGTATGTTTGAGCACTGTATAGTAGCTGTATAGTAGCTGTCTGAGGTTTAGATCGAACTCCGCTCGATAGAGTAGAGACAGGAGAGTGAGACAGGAAGAGAGACAGACAGAGAGAGAGAGACAGGATGAAGCGAGGACAAACCAATAAGTGAATTATTTGATGTAATTACTGATATGGGATCCTTATTTTCTGAGTTCCTTTGTTTTCATAAATAAACACATAAAGTGACCTGATGACTCGACTCATTCTCTCACCTGTGCAGGTAACGGCTAACAGCAGCATGCTAACGTAATGAGACGTTAATTAAGGGTTACAAGCTCTCGTCCATATATGGTCATTTCCGGTGCCGGCCAAGTGACCATATATGGACGCGAGCTTGTTTATTAACGTTTAAAAAAAAGAAGCTTTTTTTAGTTAAATCTTTATTCACATAAAAACAGGGTTGAAGGTCGTTCAGTCATCAGCTAGTCGCAGGTTCGAGTCCCGACTGCTCCAGTAGTTTTTAAAGGACCTCTGACTGTGAACGCATCCTGTCAGACAGAATTTGTCCGTAGGGTTCTATACAATCAGAGCTGTTATTGCAACCACGGCTCTGTTCAACACTCTTTAAAGGTTCTGAACCAGGACCAGTTCTGATCCGGATGAGTTCTGCAGTATGTCAGTTCCAGTCAAACTGCAGACTTCAGCCTCCGTCGGTTCTGGTTCTGGTTCTGGTCTACATGATGCTGCAGATCTTGGACCGCCCCTCTGTGTCCTCGAGGCCCCTCTTGTCCCGGATCAGCACCGCCTGGTTCCCGAAGCTGCTATACCAGGCCGACTGGCTCCGGTTCAGGTAGGTCGAGGGCGGCGCCGCCTGAAGCTCCTGCTGCTGCTGCTGCCAGACCAGCAGGGACGTGTCCCGGTACCGCAGCCGGCAAAACGGTTCTGACAGGGCTTT
>CM041737.1:26044076-26116576 GCA_023373845.1 Nibea coibor
TCGACCCTCAGAGGTGACATTTTGGCATGTTAGTCTTCAATCCCCACAATGGCAACAGACACACAGATGGCTCATATTCAAAAATCTTTATTTAGAAATAACTTACCCCCAAAAAATTGTAAGAGAAATTGGAAAAAAAAACAACTGTCGATTGCTTTGAAATTGATGACTTACTTTTAAGATTACTTATATGGTAATAGATTAGACAGAACATTTTTTTCCTGCTCAATTACTTTTGAAAGTAATAGATTATTTCAAAAGTAACAGATTACTTTGAAGGTAATGGATTAATTCTTTTGGATTCATTTTTTCTTTCAATTTTTTTCTCTTTCAAATGTTTCAAAAGAATATTTCAAAGAGTTTTTTATTTTCACTTTCAAGTTTTCAAAAGAACAACATCTCATCTTTGTTTTTATTTCTTTGTAAATAAAGATGATTGAATTTGTGTGTGTTTGTTCATGTGCCATTGTGTGGACCTTGAGACGCAGAAATTCAAACAAACAAGTTTTATTTATTTAGATGCTTCAGAGTTTAAACTTAATTTCTTTTTCTGTGGTGCATCATCATCACATCCTCTCAACACTTTCAGGTTTCTTTTATTTTTTAATTTTGATATTATGAAAAAAAAGACTAACATAAAAGATTAATAAATATTGAAGGAAAAAAGATTGCTGTCAAAAAATAGTGTAATTCTCTGAAAGGTCGCAATTTTTCCCCCCAAAATGAGAACGTTCGGAAAGAACTTCAATTCTTTTTTTTTTCACGAAATAAAAAAAAAAAAATCCATTAAAAAATTGTACTTTTCTGTAACAAAAGATCACAAGTTTTTCATGAAAATGAAAATTTCCACAGAAAAAATTGCACTTTTTTGTAACAAAAGATCACAATTTTTCCATAAAAATGTATCGCAATTTTTCAGGAAAAAACTAAAATTTCTATTTAAAAAGGTCGCAATTTTTCAGGAAGAGTCATATTTTTCGTTAAAAATATCGCAATTTTCTGAAAAAAATTCAGATTTTTTGTTAAAAAGTTTGCAATTTTTCAAGAAGAATATCAAATTTTTCTTTAAAAAGATAGCAATTTTTCATGAAAAGAGAATTTTCTTTAAAAAGATTGCAATTTTCTGAAAAAATTCAAATTTTTCTTTAAAAAGATCGCAAATTTTCAGGAAAAAACTCAAATTTTTCTTTAAAAAGATCGCAAATTTTCAGGAAAAAACCTCAAATTTTTCTTTAAAAACATCGCAATTTTCTGAAAATATTCAAATTTTTCTCCAAAAAGATTGCAATTTTCAGAAAAAAACTCAAGAAAAAATTCAAATTTTTCTTTAAAAAGATCGCAAATTTTCAGAAAAAAATTCTAATTTTTCTCCAAAAAGATCAAAATTTTTCAGAAAAATACAGATTTTTCTTTAAAAAGATCGCAATTTTTCAGGAAAAAAGACAGAATTTTCTTTAAAAAGATTGCAATTTTACAGAAAATATACAAATTTTTCTCCAAAAAGATTGCAATTTTCTGAAAAAACTCAAATTTTTCTTTAAAAACATCGCAATTTTCTGAAAATATTCAAATTTTTCTCCAAAAAGATCACAATTTTCAGAAAAAAAACTCACATTTTTCTGTAAAAAGATTGCAATTTTCAGAAAAAAAAATTAAATTTTTCTTTAAAAAGATCGCAATTTTTCAGAAAAAAAATTCAGATTTTTCTTCAAAAAGGTCGCAATTTTTAAGAAAAAAGTCGGATTTTTCTTTAAAAAGATCGCAATTTTTCAGAAAAAAATGATTTTCTTCTAAAAAGATTGCAATTTTTCATGAAAAGACAGAATTTTCTTTAAAAACATCACAATTTTCTGAAAATATTCAAATTTTTCTCCAAAAAGATCACAATTTTCAGAAAAAAATCAAATTTTTCTTTAAAAACATCGCAATTTTTCAGAAAAAATTTCAGATTTTTCTTCAAAAAGGTCGCAATTTTTAAGAAAAGTCAGATTTTTTTCTAAAAAGATCGCAATTTTTCAACAAAAAAACTCAAATTTTTCTTTAAAAAGATCGTCATTTTTCAGAAAAAACTCAAATTTTTCTTTAAAAAGATCGCAATTTTTCAGAAAAAATTTCAGATTTTTCTTTAAAAAGATCGCAATTTTTCTGAAAATATTCAAATTTTTCTCCAAAAAGATTGTAATTTTTCAAGAAAAAACTCAAATTTTTCTTTAAAAAGATTGCAATTTTTCAGAAAAAAATGATTTTTTAAAAAAGATAGCAATTTTCAGAAAAAAAACTCAAATTTTTCTCTAAAAAGATCAACATTTTTCAGAAAAATACAGATTTTTCTTTAAAAAGATCGAAAATTTTCAAGAAAAAACTCAAATTTTTCTTTAAAAAGATTGTAATTTTTCATGAAAAGACAGAATTTTCTTTAAAAACATCACAATTTTCTGAAAATATTCAAATAAAAGATCAAAATTTTTCAGAAAAATACAGATTTTTCTTTAAAAAGGTCGCGATTTTTCTGGAAAAAGACTCCTTTTTCTTTAAAAAGATCGCAATTTTTCATGAAAAGACAGAATTTCCTTTAAAAAGATTGTAATTTTCTGAAAAAATTCAAATTTTTCTTTAAGAAGATTGCAATTTTCAGAAAAAAAATGATTTTTTTTAAAAAAGATAGCAATTTTCAGAAAAAAATTCAGATTTTTCGTTAAAAAGATCGCAATTTTCTAAAAAAAATTTTTCATGAAGACAGAATTTTCTTTAAAAACATCACAATTTTCTGAAAATATTCAAATTTTCCTCCAAAAAGATTGCAATTTTCAGAAAAAAACACATTTTTCTGTAAAAAGATTACAATTTCCTGAAAAAATTCAAATTTTTCTTTAAAAAGATCGTAATTTTCAGAAAAAAAGTCAGATTTTTTTCTAAAAAGATCGCAATTTTTCAGAAAAAATTTCAGATTTTTCTTCAAAAAGATCGCAATTTGAGAAAAAGCTGGATTTTTCTTTAAAAAGATCGCAATTTTTCAAGATAAAAACTCAAATTTTTCTCCAAAAAGATCAAAATTTTTCATAAAAACACAGATTTTTCTTTAAAAAGGTCGCAATTTTCAGAAAAAAGATTTTTTAAAAAAGATAGCAATTTTCAGAAAAAAAACGTCAAATTTTTCTCCAAAAAGATCGCAATTTTTCAGAAAAAAATCTAATTTTTCTCCAAAAAGATCAAAATTTTTCAGAATACAGATTTTTCTTTAAAAAGGTCGCAATTTTTCAGGAAAAAGACTCAAATTTTTCTTTAAAAAGATCGCAATTTTTCAGGAAAAAAACTCATTTTTCTTTAAAAAGATCGCAATTTTTCATGAAAAGACAGAATTTTCTTTAAAAAGATTACAATTTTTCAGAAAATATTCAAATTTTTCTCCAAAAACATCACAATTTTCTGAAAATATTCAAATTTTTCTCCAAAAAGATTGCAATTTTCAGAAAAAAACACATTTTTCTGTAAAAAGATTGCAATTTTTCAGAAAAAAATGATTTTCTTCTAAAAAGATCGTAATTTTTCAAGAAAAAACTCAAATTTTTTTTTAAAAAGATCGCAATTTTTCAGAAAAAAGTGTAATTTTTCTCCACAAAGATCAAAATTTTTCATAAAAACAGATTTTTCTTTAAAAAGGTCGCAATTTTCAGAAAGATGATTTTTTTTTAAAAAAGATAGCAATTTTCAGAAAAAAACGTCAAATTTTTCGTTAAAAAGATCGCAACTTTTCAAGAAAAAAATTCAAATTTTTCTTTAAAAAGATAGCAAATTTTCAGAAAAAAATCTAATTTTTCTCCAAAAAGATCAAAATTTTTCAGAAAAATACAGATTTTTCTTTAAAAAGGTCCCAATTTTTCTGGAAAGACTCAAATTTTTCTTTAAAAAGATCGCAATTTTTCAGGAAAAAACCTAATTTTTCTTTAAAAAGATCGCAATTTTTCATGAAAAGACAGAATTTTCTTTAAAAAGATTGTAATTTTCTGAAAAAATTCAAATTTTTCTTTAAAAAGATTGCAATTTTTCATGAAAAGACAGAATTTTTCTTTAAAAAGATCGCAAATTTTCAAGAAAAAATTCAAATTTTTCTTTAAAAAGATTGCAATTTTTCATGAAAAGACAGAATTTTCTTTAAAAACATCACAATTTTCTGAAAATATTCAAATTTTTCTCCAAAAAGATCGCAATTTTTCAAGATAAAAACTCAAATTTTTCTCCAAAAAGATCAAAATTTTTCATAAAAACACAGATTTTTCTTTAAAAAGGTCGCAATTTTCAGAAAAGTTTTTAAAAAAGATAGCAATTTTCAGAAAAAAAACATCAAATTTTTCTTTAAAACGATCACAAATTTTCAAGAAAAAAAACTCAAATTTTTCTCCAAAAAGATCAAAATTTTTCAGAAAAATACAGATTTTTCTTTAAAAAGGTCGCAATTTTTCAGAAAAAAGGCATACTTTTGTTTTAAAAAGATTGCAATTTTTCAAGAAAAAAATCACATTTTTCTTTAAAAAGATCGCGATTTTCTGAAAAAAGTCAATTTTTTCTTTAAAAAGATTGCAATTTTTCATGAAAAGACAGAATTTTCTTTAAAAACATCACAATTTTCTGAAAATATTCAAATTTTTCTCCAAAAAAGATCGCAATTTTTCAAGATAAAAACTCAATTTTTTCTCCAAAAAGATCGCAATTTTTCAGAAGAAATTCTAATTTTTCTCCAAAAAGATCAAAATTTTTCATAAAAACAGATTTTTCTTTAAAAAGGTCGCAATTTTCAGAAAAAAGTTTTTAAAAAAGATCGCAATTTTTCAGAAAAGAGTCCAATTTTTCTCTAAAAAGATCGCAATTTTTCAGAAAAAAGGCATACTTTTTTTTTAAAAAGATCACAATTTTTCAAGAAAAAAATCAAATTTTTCTTTAAAAAGATCGCGATTTTCTGAAAAAAGTCAATTTTTTCTTTAAAAAGATTGTAATTTTTCAGAAAAAAATTCAGATTTTTCTTCAAAAAGGTCGCAATTTTTCAAGAAAAAAATCTATTTTTTCTTTAAAAAGATTGCAATTTTTTACCAAGTCAGATTATTTTTAAAAAAGATCTATATAGATCTATAAAAAATATAATATATATATATATATATATATATAAAAAACCCACAATTACCTGAAAAAGATTGCAATTTACCTTAAAATTTACTGAAAAAAAATGTTAAGAAAAAAGATTGCAGTCTTCCGAAAAAAGATCACAATTCTACCTTCAAAGAAAGATCATAATCTTCCTTTAAAAAAATAAGAATTTTCTTTTTAAAGAATCAGATTGGTCTTAAAAGGATTGCAGTTTTTTGTTTTTGTTTTTTAAAAGATTTTTCAGAAAAGTCTGGTCTTAACAAAAGTTGCAATTTTCCATTAAATAAAAAAAAAATCCCCCCAAAAGTCAGATTTTTGGAACATTTTTTTAGTCTTTTTGTCATTAAAAGTTTGAAATTTTCCAGCAAAACAATTGCAATTTTCTGACAAAAAAATACAAGTTGTCTTACAAAAAGATGGCAGTTTGCTGACAAAAAAAGGATTGATTTTTAGTCAGAAAAAAAAATAAATTCACAGAAAAGGTAGATCTGAAAAAAAATCTGTTAAATGTATACCAAATTAATGGAATTGAATGAAAATTTGAAAAATTTCATTAGAAAAAAAAATTGAACTAAAGTTTGAAAATGTTTACCAAAAATGTAATACTTAAACAGATTACTTTCAAAAGCAATAGATTAAGCATAAAAAAATGAAAATGACAAATTTAAAGAAAAAAAGTGAAAAAAATTGACAATAACCCAAAAACAGACAGCTCATATTCAAAAATCTTTATTTACAAAGAACTGAAAAAGAATATTCTTTGTTCATCAACTGATTGAAGTTTATTGACTACACAGTGACAGCAGCTGATGTGTCACATGACAGTGAGCATGCCACTCAAACTGTTGCTCAGCAACAGAAATGTGATGTAGAGCTTCAAGAAATTATAATTAAAGGACAAGTTCACATTTGTTTCTAATGTTTGGACAGGAGGTGGATGATTTTAAGCAAATTTTTATTTTTAAATATTTAAAACTGTTTTGAAAATGATTCAATAAAAAATAAACAAAATAATAATTTCACAATAAAATTCTGAGAAAAGAGAAATAATTGTGTCCATTGAAGAAGTCTTTGTGAAAAAGAAGTGATGATGACAGTGAAGTCGTCCTTTACATCAAACAGGCAGACACTCGGTGTTAGACTGACTGTCCTGGTTCTGTTTGCATTCAGATAGATGAGGGTTGAGGTGGACTATCAGTCAAGCTCAGGGTCAGTGTCCTGGACCTGGTTTAGAGTCCTGGACCCGGCTCTTGTCTAACAGTCGCTCTTCCACAGTTTGATGGTTTTGTCATTTTCCAGCGCGGCTGAGGCGATGATGTTTTCTGTCGGATGACACACGGTCGAGATGACGACGTCTGAAAGACACAGAAGTGAGAGACTAGAGGACAGAGTGGACGGGGTGCGGACAGGTCTCAGATGTCTGGTCTACCTGTGTGTCCTTGTAGTTTCTGGACAATCTCTTTGGTCTGAAGGTTCCAGATGTAAACCATGCTGTCCTCAGAGCCCGACACGATCCACTGAACACAGGTCAGAGGTCAATACACATCAGAGGACATCACACTCACCTGAGACAGACACTGAGACATCACACTCACCTGAGACAGACACTGTGACATCACACTCACCTGAGACAGACACTGTGACATCACACTCACCTGAGACAGACACTGAGACATCACACTCACCTGAGACAGACACTGAGACATCACACTCACCTGAGACAGACACTGTGACATCACACTCACCTGAGACAGACACTGACATCACACTCACCTGAGACAGACACTGAGACATCACACTCACCTGAGACAGACACTGAGACATCACACTCACCTGAGACAGACACTGAGACATCACACTCACCTGAGACAGACACTGTGACATCACACTCACCTGAGACAGACACTGTGACATCACACTCACCTGAGACAGACACTGAGACATCACACTCACCTGAGACAGACACTGAGACATCACACTCACCTGAGACAGACACTGTGACATCACACTCACCTGAGACAGACACTGACATCACACTCACCTGAGACAGACACTGAGACATCACACTCACCTGAGACAGACACTGTGACATCACACTCACCTGAGACAGACACTGTGACATCACACTCACCTGAGACAGACACTGTGACATCACACTCACCTTCCCTCCTGTGACAGAGAAGTTGGCAAAGATGCAGTACTTCTCATTCTTATGACCGGTGTACGTCTTCAAACACTGAGAGGAGAAACAGACATGTTACAGACAGACAGACAGACAGGTTACAGTCAGACAGACAGGTTACAGACAGTACCTTCCCCTTACTGTAGTCCCAGAGCTTCAGTGTGCTGTAAACAGAGAATACAGAGTGAGCTAACACTGTTAGCATTAGCCTGGCGTTCATTAGCATTAGCATGACGCTGTGGGACTGACTTGTCCAGGGTAGCAGCGAGGATGTATTTCCCGTTTGGAGAAAACTTCACGAAGGAGACCGGAGGATTGTCGTCATCTGAGAGAGACAAAAAAATCAACCATAACAGACTACCAGAACTTATGAGACTCCTCAGTTACCCTAAAAGTACAGGACAAAATAAAATTAAGAGCCTGTGGTGTCCACAGCATCCTCAATGAAATGGTAAGTTCAGATTCCAATTGGCTATATTAAAACTCTAACACTGTCCTTAGCGCTGGGATTTTTCTCAATATTTAGAATCAAGGGTTGATAACACCGCTCCACAAAAGTGCCGACAATCTTGATCCCAATAATTATTGTGGAATCTGTGTCAACAGCATGATCATCAAGCACAGACTCCTTCATTTCCTCACTGAGAATAATGTCCTGAGCAAATCACAAATTGGCTTTCTACCAAATTATCGGATACAGGCGACATTTTAATCCTCAGCACTGTGATCCAAACCAACCAAACAAAGCTGAAGGCAAATTATTCTGTTGATTTCAAAAAGGCATTTGAAAGTGGGGTTGGAGGAAAAACACACATCATAAATTCAGTGCACACAAACAAGTACGCCATTAAAACACACTTCTTCCCCCAAAGCCAGGGGTTAGACAGGGATGCAGTTTGATATACATTAATGAAGGCCAAAGTCACTACAGCAGTCTGTAGCACCTGGCATCACTCTAGTAGACACAGAGATCAAATACCTACTGTTCACAGGTGACCTGGTGCTGCCGTCTGACTAAAGAAGGATTACACCTTGATCTGCTGCCCAACCTGGGCCTTACCAGTGACTCAAACCAAGACAAAAATCATGATATTCCAAAAAAGATCCACAAACACAAACTCTTCCTAGATAAGACGGCCTGAACATCAGCACCACAGGTAACTTAAACAGAGCTGTGTTACAAGGCACGGACACAGGACTGCAGGACTCGGGAGGCAGATACGGGAGGTAACCAGTCTTTAAAAACAGGCAGAGGTTCGGTACACGGGAGTTCGGTCAGGTAAAGCAGGCAAACGATCCAAATGGGTGAGGCAAGAGCGGGGTCCCAAAACAGGCGATGGTTGAAACCGAGAAGCACACTGGGAAAAAGCTGGAGAGGACAATCTGGCACTGATGAAGGGGAAATGGGGGGTTTAAATACACAGGTAATGGGGGCGTGACAGACACAAGGCGGGAAACCGGGAGGCTGGAGTAGGCGGAGCAGAGACTGACTGTGACAAGCTGTAAGTGTCCTGAGAGACAAGGCGAGGAGGGCTTTTCACACCATCAAAAAGAACATCAGACATCCCAATTCAAATCTGGCTCAAAATATTGGACTCTGTTATAGAACTCATTTCTCTGTATGGCTGCGAGGTCTGGGCTCCACCTGCCAACCAAGATTTTACAAAATGATATAAACACCAAACTGAAAGAAGAGAGTGAAAAAAAAAAGAGAGTGACCACGATACGCTCCATAAAACAGCCCTCACCCACAGAGACGCCCCCTCAGCCAACCGGTTCTGGGACTCCGTCCACAAACACAAGCCGAGCCACCAAACAGAAATCCATCAGACTAAACCAAGTTATAAGAAAACAAAAAGAAAACTACCCGACACACTGGAAGGAATCAACCAAAAACCAGAGCAAACTGGAATGTTATTTGGTCCTAAATAGAAAATACACTGTGGCAGAATACCTGAGCACTGTGACCGATCCGAAGCTCAGGAAATCCTTGACTATGTCCAGACTCAGTGAGCACAGGCTCGCATCGAAAAGGCCGTCACAGACGGACGTGGCTGCCCAGAGAAGACAGACTGTGCACACAACTGCACTTCCTAACCACCTGCCAACTGTACCGAGACATCAGAGACACGTACTGCCCACAGATCACAAACACCCAGAAAGACTGAGACATTAGACCACATCCAAAAACCTCCATCCCTGCTGGGTGAAGTACAGCAATGTGCAGACAAAGCTGCAAGATTCATGAACTGCTGCGACCACAGAAGGACGTCCAGTAAGGACAGACCGAGACCGTCCCCTCCCGATGGACATCGTTTGTATGTATATATATTTACTTATATGTATATATATTTATTTACAAAGTTAACATTTAAATGTATACAGGCCCTTTATTTTACTCTTATGCCTTATTTATAATATTGCACATCTATAATAAAAGCCTTTGTACAGTGAAAACAAATTATTATTTTTATTCCTGTATTTTCTCAGACGTCTATCTAAACATTTCTCAACTGAATGGAGAGTCACAGGTCAGCTGACAACAACACATTAATGTTTACTGATGACAGCTGCCAACTGTAGCTGCCGTTAGCTCATTTTGTTAGCCGGACTGTGAGCTCAGAGCTCCAGGTTAGCGCTGAACAGGAGCTGGGTGAGTGTGTAATGTAACTGAGCTCAGCAGAGTTTACTCACCGATCAGAGTCTTCAGACACTGTCCCGATGCCGTGTCCCAAATACGACTGCAGGCAGACAGACAGGCAGGCAGACAGACAGACAGGTTAATCTTCAGAATGGAGTTCTTTGTGATGACGTTCGTGGTTCAGACGTACCAGAGTCCATCGTAGCTGCTGGAGACAATGAGCGAGCCGTCTCTGTTGAAGTGAACCTGAAAACACAAACACGGGTCAGAGGTCAGCTGAGGACACGGGTCAGAGGTCAGCTGAGGACACGGGTCAGAGGTCAGCTGAGGACATGGGTCAGAGGTCAGCTGAGGACACGGGTCAGAGGTCAAAGGTCAGCTGAGGACACGGGTCAGAGGTCACAGGTCAGCTGAGGACACGGGTCAGAGGTCAGCTGAGGACACAGGTCAGCTGAGGACACGGGTCAGAGGTCAGCTGAGGACACAGGTCAGCTGAGGACACGGGTCAGAGGTCAGCTGAGGACACGGGTCAGAGGTCAGCTGAGGACACAGGTCAGCTGAGGACACAGGTCAGAGGTCAGGGGTCAGCTGAGCACACGGGTCAGAGGTCAGCTGAGCACACGGGTCAGAGGTCAGCTGAGGACACGGGTCAGAGGTCAGCTGAGGACATGGGTCAGAGGTCAGCTGAGGACACAGGTCAGCTGAGGACACGGGTCAGAGGTCAGCTGAGGACACGGGTCAGAGGTCAGCTGAGGACATGGGTCAGAGGTCAGCTGAGGACACGGGTCAGAGGTCAGCTGAGGACACGGGTCAGAGGTCAGGGGTCACAGGTCAGCTGAGGACACGGGTCAGAGGTCAGCTGAGGACATGGGTCAGAGGTCAGCTGAGGACACGGGTCAGAGGTCAGGGGTCACAGGTCAGCTGAGGACACGGGTCAGAGGTCAGCTGAGGACACGGGTCAGAGGTCAGGGGTCAGCTGAGGACACGGGTCAGAGGTCAGCTGAGGACACGGGTCACAGGTCAGCTGAGGACACGGGTCACAGGTCAGCTGAGGACACGGGTCAGAGGTCAGCTGAGGACACAGGTCAGCTGAGGACACAGGTCAGAGGTCAGGGGTCAGCTGAGGACACGGGTCAGAGGTCAGCTGAGCACACGGGTCAGAGGTCAGCTGAGGACACGGGTCAGAGGTCAGCTGAGGACATGGGTCAGAGGTCAGCTGAGGACACAGGTCAGCTGAGGACACGGGTCAGAGGTCAGCTGAGGACACGGGTCAGAGGTCAGCTGAGGACATGGGTCAGAGGTCAGCTGAGGACACGGGTCAGAGGTCAGCTGAGGACACGGGTCAGAGGTCAGGGGTCACAGGTCAGCTGAGGACACGGGTCAGAGGTCAGCTGAGGACATGGGTCAGAGGTCAGCTGAGGACACGGGTCAGAGGTCAGCTGAGGACACGGGTCAGAGGTCAGGGGTCACAGGTCAGCTGAGGACACGGGTCAGAGGTCAGGGGTCAGCTGAGGACACGGGTCAGAGGTCAGCTGAGGACACGGGTCACAGGTCAGCTGAGGACACGGGTCACAGGTCAGCTGAGGACACGGGTCAGAGGTCAGGACTTACAGCAGAGACGGGGTCCGAGTGAGCCGGCAGAGTCTTCAGACACTTTCCCGTCTTCACGTCCCAGATCCGAACGCTCTCATCAAACTACGGCCAGCAGACAAGCAGATACAGACAGACAGGTTTGATTAGGCAGAACCTCAGGAGGTCGGGTCGGTTCTGTCTGTATGAGGCTACGTACCGATCCAGAGACCACCAGGTTGGACTGAGGGTTGAAGTTGCAGCAGAAGACGTAGTTACTGTGACCCTTCAGAGTCTTCAGACACTTCCCCTGAAGACAGACAGAGATAGAGACAGACAGACAGTGACTCAGCATGCTCATCACATCAGGCGGTTCTGGTTCTGGTCTTGGTCTTACAGAGTTGTTGTCCCAGATCTTCAGGGTTTTGTCATCAGAGGCAGAGACCAGCAGGTTGGAGTCTGAAGACCAGGACACATCGGAGATGCCCTGAAACACAGAACCAGGATCAGGATCAGAACCAGGATCAGAACAAGGACCAGGATCAGAACCAGGACCAGAACTCACCAGTTTGTGTCCGACGATAGATTTCTCAAACTTTCCATCGAACGCTCCCCAGATCTTAATCAGTTTATCTGCAGCTGAACACAGACATTACCATGGTTACCGACATGTTAGAGGGTGAGGGTGTGTGTGTGTGTGTGTGTGTGTGTGTGTGTGTGTCCTCACAGGAGCTGGCCAGCCACTCTCCGTTGGGGCTGAACTTCACTGAAGAGACGGCCTTCGTGTGTCCGGCTAACGTGAACTTCACCGAGTAGTTAGGTTTGACTGGATGAGACTGACACACACACACACACACAGACACACACAGACACACACACACAGACACACACAGACACACACACACACACACACACAGACACACACAGACACACACACACACACACACACACACACACACACACACACAGGTCGCGTCTCATTAAATAATAATTAATTATAATAAAACAAAGTGACGTCATTTAAATGATGAACAGCTGATCACATCTAGCTAACAAGTGTGTGGACCAGCCGTCCCCTAGTGTGTGTGTGTGTGTGTGTGTGTGTGTGTGTGTGTGTGTGTGTGTGTGTGGACGGGCTCCGGTCCGGCGGGCTCACCTTGCCGGCCCCGGAGGAGGACGCGGGCTTTTCTGTCTCTGGCTTCTTCTCCTCCGTCGCCATCTTGTTAGCTTCAGCTAGCTGTTAGCTCTGTTTTGATCCTGGAGCTAAAGCTTGCCACCGATGCTAACAGCTACCTGTAGCCTACCTGTTAGCGCGGGGTTCGGGTCAGAGCCGGCACAGTGTGTACGGCCAGAACCGGGTCTGGAAAGAGACCAGGTCGGTGTGGACCGGACCGGTACAGAACTAGACAGAGACTGTTAGCTTCGGCTAGCTACAGAACCAGAATGTGGACAGCGTCTAGTCACCACTGCGCATGTGTGACAGAAAGTTTACAGTCATACGGCGAGCGGGAAAAGTCAAAACACAAAATCAACAGAACGCGATTCAGAAATTTACTGCAAATACACAGGAAGTGTGTAAAAATACACACATATAAAATACACTAATTTAAACATCATAAACCAGCCTGCGGGGTTAATTACTAATGTAAAATAACTAATGTAATATTAAATATTGTTGAGTTCTAGTTAACTGAAGACGGTTGAACTGTTTTATTGTAATTATCTGTTTCAAACAGACACACACCTTCACTTATGATGACGCACACACACACACACACACACGCACGCACGCACACACACACGCACGCACACCGCTAGGGGCGCAGTGCAGTGGACCAAGCTGTTGGTGTTAGTGACGGTTTGTCGCCCGTTTGTTTAACGTTTTTTAACGATCCTGTCTCTATGGCAACGCGCCGGTTGGTGGAGGTGTACCTGGACCTGCTGTCGCAGCCCTGCCGGGCGGTGCACATCCTGCTCAACTGCAACAAGATCCCGCACGCGCCCCGCACCGTGGCTCTGCGGAGAGGTCAGCTAACACGCTAACAGCTAACACTGAGCGGCTAGCAGTCTGTTAACTACTTAACTGATGACAGGCCGGTCAGTCGGTCGTAACCTCTCTGGCTCCAGCTCGGTTCGCCGTGACCTCTGTCCCGGAGAACTTTGACCCAGTTCGGAGCTTCTGACCCGGCTAACCAAACTCCGTTAAACAAACCACAGTTTTTATGTTCCCGCCTGAAATCAGCTGATTAATTTAAATGCAAGTTCATTAAAACACGTGATTGAACTCATCATGTTCCGCTGATGAACTCGGCTCATCATTAAACACCGTCAGCGTCACGTGGCAGTAACGTGACCGTTTTTCCGGTCCGTGGCCGGGTCTCATTCCTGAATTGAGACACAGTGTCGGCCTGCTGTCCGTCCTCAGCGCGGTGTGAGAGGACGGAAGGTCATGGCGTCACGAACTAAAGCGCGACGTTGCTGTGACGTCATGACGAACACAAGGTCTGGTGTGTGTGTGTGTGTGCGCGTGTGCGTGTGTGTGCGCGCGCAGGAGAGAACAGGACACCAGAGTTCACGAAGCTCAACCCGATGCAGAAAGTTCCGGTTCTAGAGGACAACGGGTTCGTCCTTACAGAGAGGTATGCGCATGCACACACACACAGATATGAACTATCAAAATAAAACCAGAATGGTATTCAGTGTGTGTGTTTGTGTGCAGTGACGCCATCTTGAAGTACCTGGCCACTAAATACAATGTCCCGGAGCACTGGTATCCACGGCAACCAGAGAGACGAGCCAGAGTGGACGAGTACACAGCCTGGCATCAAACCAACACACGACCACACGCTGCCAAAGTGTTTATACTGGAGGTACACACACACACACACTCGTTATACTGGAGGTACACACACACACACACACTCGTTATACTGGAGGTACACACACACACTCGTTATACTGGAGGTACACACACACACACTCGTTATACTGGAGGTACACACACACACACACACACTCGTTATACTGGAGGTACACACACACACTCGTTATACTGGAGGTACACACACACACACACTCATTATACTGGAGGTACACACACACACACACTCGTTATACTGGAGGTACACACACACACTCGTTATACTGGAGGTACACACACACACACACTCGTTATACTGGAGGTACACACACACACTCGTTATACTGGAGGTACACACACACACACTCGTTATACTGGAGGTACACACACACACTCGTTATACTGGAGGTACACACACACACACACTCGTTATACTGGAGGCACACACACACTCGTTATACTGGAGGTACACACACACACTCGTTATACTGGAGGTACACACACACACACACTCGTTATACTGGAGGTACACACACACACACACTCGTTATACTGGAGGTACACACACACACTCGTTATACTGGAGGTACACACACACACACTTGTTATACTGGAGGTACACACACACACACACACACTCGTTATACTGGAGGTACACACACACACACACTCGTTATACTGGAGGTACACACACACACTCGTTATACTGGAGGTACACACACACACTCGTTATACTGGAGGTACACACACACACTCGTTATACTGGAGGTACACACACACACACACTCGTTATACTGGAGGTACACACACACACACACACACACTCGTTATACTGGAGGTACACACACACACTCGTTATACTGGAGGTACACACACACACACACACTCGTTATACTGGAGGTACACACACACACACACACACACTCGTTATACTGGAGGTACACACACACACACACTCGTTATACTGGAGGTACACACACACACACTCGTTATACTGGAGGTACACACACACACACACACTCGTTATACTGGAGGTACACACACACACACTCGTTATACTGGAGGTACACACACACACTCGTTATACTGGAGGTACACACACACACACACTCGTTATACTGGAGGTACACACACACACACACACACACAAAGGGGGCAGGACTCAGGTCAATAATGAGGTAAGGCCTCTTCTCTCTGTCTCCACCTGTCCTTCTCAGGTGCTCCTCCCGGCTCAGACTGGTTCTCCTGTGGACGAGGTGCGTTTGATTCGTGCTCTGTCTCAGCTCGATGACACTCTGGAGAAGATGGAGTCCATGTTTTTGGGCAGACAGCCCTTCCTTTGTGGCGATGACATCACTGTGGCAGACTTGCTCGCTGTCTGTGAGCTCATGCAGGTCAGTGGCTCGAAATGGTTCAGGCATTGAGGTTGACCCAGGTTGATGTTTGGTGGCTGCTTCTGAGCATGCTCAGTGTGTTTCTGCAGCCTGTGGGTGGGGACAGAGACGTCCTGCAGACACGTCCTCAGCTGCAGCGCTGGAGGAGCAGAGTCCAGGCCGCTGTTGGCGACTCATTCGACCAAGCGCATGCCGTCCTGTACGCCCTGCGAGACCGCCGCAAAGCCAGGCTGTAACATCACCACAGAAGGACCGCCCACAGGATTGATGTCACACAGAGGGACGGAGCCAAGAGACACCTGGATGATGATTGGTTGTTTTATTAATCTTCAGTTTGATCATTTATTGGTGCCTTCCTCCAGATATAGGACACACCCCCTGAGGTCACTCTCTGTTCACACTAACAACCCTCAGGTGTATCAGGTGAACAGGAAGTTTGCTGATGTCATAATACTAATGTCAAATCAGCTGTCAGCACTGTGATCACATGATGTCACTTTAAATGTAAAAATGATTTTTAATGATGAATAAAGATTTATTTTAATTAACTCACTCACACTGTTGCCATGACGACGATGAAACGCTAACACATAGCATATCTGAGTTAACACTTACATAATACAGGAAAGCAGGAAGTGTGATTGGAACACAGAGAGAAAAGGGACGAGTCTCTGTCGTCATGACAATGACACACTTCGTAATCGAGTATTCTGGCAAATATTCTATCAGTTAATTGAGTAATCATATAAAATTATTCTTCGTATTACATTTGCTTTGTTGCGTTTGCTCATTTTGGCTGTTTTTGCGTGTCAACACTGTCCACACACGCTGCCAAAAGCCCGCTTCCGTCTTCTTCCACTTTGCAGGAGACGCATAGCCTGTAACGTAAGCATGTTGTGTCACACAACAAAGAATCTGTGAAACGTGAGCTGCACATTTAATTAAACAAAGCGTCAAGGCCGAGGAAATCCCTCGATCGTTGTTTGTAATCGAGATACTCGAGGAATCGTTGCAGCCCTAAGTGAAATATATAAAAAATTTTATTACAAACGTTACAAACTTTATTTACAGTCTCAGTAGTGAACAGGAAGCGGAGTCACATGTCTAGTGGAGTGGTCAACTGTGATTGGTCCTCTACAGCGGGGCAGTGGGTGGGGCGTGGCTCCGTTTGGCAGGATGCACCTCCTCTTCCTCTTCATCTCGTCCTCGTTTCCTCCTCGAGCTTCCTGTGGCTGACTCCGCCTCCTGGTGAGGGGGAGGAGTCAGAAAGGAGGGAGCGGGTCAGTTTGACTGACACAATGAGTGAACAAATGAATGTGAGTGATGGTTACCATGGCGACGGCAGCATCAGAGGGATACATGAGTCTGTGAGCTGTCTGCAGCATGTCCTCATCCTGAACACAGAAGAACTACGTTACCCAGCATGCATCAGGACACAGCCTTGTGTAGACCTGGTCCGGGACCTGAACCTGGTTCTGCGACTGACCTGTAACCAGGGGTGCTGCAGAGCCTCGTCGATTTTCATCCTCTGACTCGGATCAACGACCAGAAGCTTCCGGACCACATCCTTCGCTGTCGCCATGTAAACATAGAGACAGAGGACTAGAGTATGACACAGTGAAACCACAACAGTACTGGGTCAGCACCAGGTCAGTACCTTGGTCAGAGACTTGTCTCCACTTGGACTGGACCATGGTGAACTCTCCTCTGATGATCTGCTCTGTGATGGAGTGATGAGAGAAACTCTCATGGAATGGAGGGTAACCACCCAGACTGAGAGAGAGAGACAGGTACACACAGACAGGTACACAAAAAGTGCTGAGTCATCAGAACGTGACATTTAGTGTGACGGACGTCCTGCAGATTATCATGAAGTTACACAGACAGACAGGTACAGACGGACAGACAGATGTGTGGGCGGAGCTAGCTTACCAGACAAAGAGCAGGACTCCGAGGCTCCATGCGTCCACGGCCAGGCTGTAGCCGGTGGTGGAGGCCTGAGTGAAGACCTCAGGAGCCAGGTAGGATGGAGTCCCACACAGAGTCCTCATCAACAGAGACTCCTCCAGGATACGAGACTGGTTAAAGTCTGTCACCTGAGAGACAGACAGGTGACGTTGATGATGAAGGTAGAGGTGATGGAGGTGATGGAGGTGATGGAGGTGATGGAGGCATACCTTGATGAGACAGACGCTGTCCTGTGAAGACAGCAGGACGTTCTCTGGTTTCAGATCTCTGTGGATGATCCCCTTACTATGCAAGTACTACACACACACACACAGTTACATACAGGTCACCTGTCTGTCTGTCTGTCTGTCTGTCTGTCCATGGCAACGGCATGTCTGTCTCACCTGGACGGCTCTCAGCATCTGGTAGAAATAAAGTTTAGTGACTGACTCATCGAGCTGTTGCTGAGACTTCACTCTCTGGAACAACCCCCCCCCCTCCATCCTGAGAGACAGACAGACAGGCAGACAGTCAGAGAGACAGGCAGGCAGAGGGTCAGACAGGCAGCACTCTATGGACATGTTTGCAGAGGTGAAGAGTGAGAAAACTCACAGCTCCAACACGATGTAGTAACTGTCATCTGTCTGATAGAAGTCCTCCGTCTTTATGAGACAAGGCTGCAGGAGACAAGGAGATTAGAGGAGACAAGGAGGCAAGTGAGGAGACAAGGACAGTGACCCTCCATCATAAAGGAGCGTTGTTTCTTCTTCTGTGGTTTCAGACTCACATGGTCGACTCTCTGCAGGATCTCGATCTCTGTCTTTGCATTTCGTGTCGCCGTCTGTGATTGGACGAACAAAATAAAATGACTGAGAATGCATGTGACTGTTCAGACGCCATGTTTGTAGTTATTTTTGTTTACCTTCTAACTTCTGCTACATCTGTCACAGGAAGGACAGAAGAGGAAAGAAAAAAGGCTCTCAAAAGCCAATCAGAGGGCAGAGCAGAGGCCTCAGCCAATCAGAGGGCAGAGCAGAGGCCTCAGCCAATCAGAGGGCAGAGCAGAGGTTTCAGCCAATCAGATTGCAGATGCTGACTCACCCCTTCAGACTGGAAGTTCTTCTTGTTGATGATCTTCACGGCGAACTTTTTACACGTTGACCTCTCAAAGGCCAGTTTGACCTCACCGCACACACCTCTGAACACACACACACACACACACACACACACACGGTCAGGGCGCAGGAAGTGACATGATAGCAGCGTGATGCAGAGACTCAGACTCACGTGCCAATCCGCCGAGTCAGCAGATATTTGTCCTGAAGCTCTCTGGGTAAACTGGACTGATCGTCTGACATCAGGTCAATGAAGACAAAGACTGCAGGCAGACAGGCAGTGAGAGGCGAGACCTGGTCCTGACGTGTCACATGATGTGCACGTGTCTGTCTTACCTTTGTTGCATTGCTCGGACAGAGCGAGCACGGCGTTGTTTACCAGAGGAAGCTTCCTGTCTTTACCGATCAGGACGCCGTCAACAAACGTCCCGTTATTACTGAAGTCCTCGACGAAGACCTCAGAGCCGTCCTGACAGACAGAAAGACAGACAGGTCAACAGAGAGGTAGGCAGGCAGGCAGACAGACAGGCAGGTAGGCAGGTGTCTCACTCTGTAGATCCTGAAGTGTCTCTTGCTGTAGATTCTGAACTTTTTGGACCCTCTGTGATCCGGATCGTCCAGAACATAGTTACACTTCGAGTCCCGACCAAACAGGTACTGGTCCTCCAGACAGTCTGTGGACAACCAGTAAAACCATCAAGACTAGTAAGACCACTAAGACCAGTACCAGAACCACTGTTATCCTGTCAGTATGGACCCACCGTGGCTCCTGAAGCCTCGGGCCATGGGCAGCAGGCGTCCCCAGGGCTGAGGCTCCGGCTCCTCGGGGACGGACGGCAGAGTGACAGGGAGCGTGTCCACGCTGCTGAGAGTCCCCGACCCGCTGGAAGACTGGCTGGCTGAGGTCGGCCCGCTGGAAGAGCTGGAACCAGGCTGGGACTGGGACTTAGCCTGGGACGGGGACTGGGTGGACTGGGTGGACTGGGCCTGGGACGGGGACTGGGTGGACTGGGTGGACTGGGCCTGGTCCCCCTCATGGCGGTTTTCCTGAGACATGGTCCAGCTCTGCAGGGCACCAAACAGTTTCACACAGCTGACATGAGCAGACCCAAAAGAACCGAACAGAACCCCCCCCACCCCCCGCCGAGCTGCTTCACATCACAGGTCGAAGCGAGCCGAGCCGAGCCGAGCCACGGCCGGCCGCCCTGAAGCGGCTTCAGCAGTCAAACACTCACCGGAGCAGGCGCACTGTCCTCCGGGTCGGTTCGGGAAACAAACCGGGCCGCAGAACTGAACCGGACACGTGGGAGGTTTTTTACCGGGCTCGCGCAGGAAACATTTCCTGGTACTGCGTTGTCCTCTGACGTCATGTGACACGGCCCAGCCAATGAGAAGTTAGATCACATCAGTCACGTGAGGTCAAAGCTGTCCGTTATTTCCGGGTCTGGTTCGGTCCAGCAGAGGGACGCACGGAACCAGCACGAGGACACCATGATCGGTACCGATCCACACCCGGAGATCTGAACCTGTCTGTCGGTCTGTCTGTCGTCATGTCCAAACAGAAGAGTTCAGCAAAGACTCTGATCATCACAGACGGTGAGTTTGTTTTATTTGCAAAGGAAATATTTATCCCGGTTCTCGTTTTTCAAAATAAAAGCTCCGCAGACTGTCTAAAACCTGGACGTAGTCTGTGGTTCTGTCTCTGGTCTGGTTGTTGTCTCCGTCCGTCTCATGACGTGAGTTTGATCCCTCAGATGAGGAGGTGGAGGCTGAGGAGTTGAACCCGTTCTCCTTCAGAGAGTTTCTACGTTGGAAGAATCAGGAACCAGAACCGGACCAAGACCAGAACGAGGAGCAGACACACATCAAAGTATGAAAACTACACAGTCTGTGACAAGAGAAGAAGACATGTATGATAACTGTCTGTCTGTGTCTGTCTCTGTCTGTCTGTCTCTGTCTGTCTGTCTGTCTGTGTCTGTCTGTCTGTCTGTGTCTGTCTGTGTCTGTCTGTCTGTCTGTCTCTGTCTGTGTCTGTCTGTGTCTGTCTGTCTGTCTGTCTCTGTCTCTCTCTGTGTTTGTCTGTCTGTCTGTCTCTGTCTGTCTGTCTCTGTCTGTCTGTCTGTCTCTGTCTGCCTGTCTCTCTCTGTGTTTGTCTGTCTGTCTGTCTCCGTCTGTCTGCCTGTCTCTCTGTCTGTCTCTGTCTGTCTGTCTGCCTGTCTCTCTGTCTGTCTCTGTCTGTCTGTCTCTCTGTAGTCCAGCAGCTCTCACAGGTTGCTGACCTTTGACCCTGAGGTCAGGAGCCGTTTCATCTCTCAGCCCTCATTGGCTCTACAGGTACAGTGACATCATCACTGACATCATCATGTTGTATTAATGATGATGTCACAGTGAGAGTAAGACGGGTGTCCGTCTGTCCAATCAGGAGGAGGAAGACTGGGGGCAGAGCGTCCAGTCAGGCGTAGACAGCACGTCGTCCCTGTGCACAGAGGACGAAGACGAGGAGGAGACCAGGTGAGACCGAACAGAACCTCAGAACAGAACCTCAGAACAGAACCTCAGACTCAGAGTAGAGTATAATGAGTGGTAAAGCTCTCCGTCCATCAGGTTTTCCTCCAAACCTGAAGGAGGAGGAGGAGGAGGGGAGAACTATGAAGGAGACGATGAGACCTCCATTGCTGAGCCAGTCACCTCCATCAGGAGGAGGAGCGGGAGGAGCAGTCAGATCCAACAGGTAACACACACTGTTCATACTGCTGTGTGTGTGTGTGTGTCTGTGTGTGGCACTGACCTCCTCGTGTTGTTAGTTGAAGGAGGAGAATGTGTCATTGAGGAGGACCATCGTGGAGCTACAGAGGAGATCAGAAGTTAACGAACGCAGGTGAGAACCAATCACACGACAGCATCATCTCCACCAATCGGTGTTTTACCCATCATGCCTCATGTCCTGGCTGTCAGGGTGCTGGAGCTGTCGGAGGAACTGCTCCAGAGGAGGCGCCAGGAGGAGAAGGAGGCGCAGGACCTGGAGAGCATGGTCCACTCTGTGGAGCAGAACCTCCACCTGATGACGGTGTGATTTCCTCACAGACCCTGAACACAACATCAACGCCTGTTCAACTAATGCTAATGCTAACGCTATTCCTATGTCTCTATACCTGTCTGTCTTTCTCTGTATCTGTCTCTCTGTATCTGTCTGTCTCTCTACCTGTCTCACAGAAGCGAGCAGTCAAAGCAGAGAGCAGTGTATCTAAACTGAAGGCGGAGCTTCAGCAGCTGCAGGTGAGACAGACTGAATAAACTTTATTTAATTATGAGGACTGTGTGTGTGTGTGTGTGTGTGTGTGTGTGCATAAACCTGTGTGTTTACCTGTGTGTGTGTGTGTGTGTGTGTGCATAAACCTGTGTTTACCTGTGTGTGTGTGTGTGTGTGTGTGTGTGTGTGTGTGTCAACCTGTCAGGTGGAGGCGGAGTCTCTGCGGTTGGAGAACGACAGTCTGAAGGCAGCAGAGTCTGAGGTCGTCATGACGATGAGACACAACGCTCAGGTGGCCTCTGAGTATCTGAACAAGACGGCAAACCACGCCCACACCTCCATTCGGTCAGTACCTGTGTCATCAGGGGTGTGTGTGTGTGTCGACAGCTGTCTGTCCCGTGTCTTCGGCCGGTCCTTCGTTCTCATGTCAGAACCTTTTTGGCCTCTAATGTGTAACCTGTCTGTCTGCCTGTCTGTCTGCAGTCAGCTGCTGGGGGAAGCAGAGACTCTCCGTTTAGTCTCTCAGTTGCTGAAATCCATCGACAAGATCTCAAACCTGGACCCAGAGTCCTGAACTTGTCCAGACAAGCAGAACCTGTGTTGGACCTGTGTTGGACAGGCTTGTCATGGTCGTCATGGAAGCGTTGCCGAAAGGACAGGCAGCTCACAGACATTTTATTTTGAAAGTGTACATATGAACATTTGATGACATCACAGAAGCTGGACGACGTGGCTGGCTGCTGATTGGTCGGTTTGTCCACTGACAGCTGATGTCGGACCAATCAGAGAGTTTGTTTTTAATCATGTGGTTTGATTCTTGTTTTAAAATTTAAAAAATCAGTTTGGTTGGCTGGTTAGCTTAGCTTAGCATAAAGACTGGAAACAGCCTGAAAGCTAATGTTAAAGCTAAAGCTAATCACACAGAAGATTTCACTAAATGTTGAACTTTAGTCACTAACGCCTAAATCTACATATTATATTCTATTATAATATTATATATTATATTATTCTGTTATATTATTATCATGTTTAATATTCTGCTGTTAATAAACTCTAAATATTTGATATCAACAGGAAGTGAGTCACTTCATTAACTCTGATAATTAAAATTCACGAAGACAAAAACTCACTTCAGGATGAGAGCAGCTCTTCTGGATCCAAACCAGAACCAGAACCAGAACTGCAGGAAAGCTCTGTTTAACAGGAGGAACATGAAAATAATTTGACACTTAAATGTATCACAATATTTGTTACTATGATTCAATGATTCATTGAAATCTAATAAAAATCATCAACGTGTTTAACTTCCCGTGTGTGTGAGCACAGGCCGTCAGTGAGGTCACGTGTCTCCATGGTAACCGTTTTGTTGTTAGTCACATAGTCCGTCATGGAGGATCAAACAGTGAGCGGCGCAGCTCCAGACCAGCATCAGAGCTTCAAACACACGGACCGTTTCCATGGTTACAGGTACAGTAGTACTACTGCAGTACTAGAGCTGAGGTACTCCGTTACTTTACTGTCTCTGAGTTACCGTTACCAACATTCTGCGAGCTAAGCTAGCTCCTCAGCTGGATCGCGCTGTTGCCTAGCAACACATCAGCACTTCCTGAACGCTATCTTCTTAGCTACATGTTAGCACATGCTAGCTGCTTTGTGTGTGTTTGGTCCCATCGCGCGCGCGCACACACGCGCGCGCGCACACACACACGCGCGCGCGCGCACACATTAGAATAACGTTGGAAGTGTTTGTTGTTGTCTGTGTTTCAGTCATCCTCTGTATCGAACATCAAACCAGACGTACGGAAACAAGAAACCAAGCGAGCACGAGAGACAGGTGAGAGACAGACAGGCAGACCAAAGACAGACTACAGACAGACAGACTGACAGACAGGCAGACAGACAGACAGACATGACAGACAGACAGACAGACCAACGACAGACAGACTACAGACAGACAGGCAGACTACGGACTGACAGACCAACGACAGACAGACAGACTGACTACAGACAGACAGACTGACAGACAGACAGACTGACTACAGACTGACAGACAGACAGACAGACAGACAGGCAGACCACAGACAGACAGACAGACAGACTGACTACAGACAGACAGGCAGACTACAGACAGAGAGGCGCACAGAGACAGGCAGACTACAGACAGACAGACTGACAGACAGACAGACTGACAGACAGGCAGACAGACAGACAGACAGGCAGACCACAGACAGACTGACAGACAGACAGGCAGACCACAGACAGACAGACAGACTGACAGACAGACAGGCAGACCACAGACAGACTACAGACAGACAGACTGACAGACAGGCAGACTGACAGACAGACAGACTGACAGACAGACAGGCAGACCAAAGACAGACTACAGACAGACAGACTGACAGACAGGCAGACAGACAGACAGACATGACAGACAGACAGACAGACCAACGACAGACAGACTACAGACAGACAGGCAGACTACGGACTGACAGACCAACGACAGACAGACAGACTGACTACAGACAGACAGACTGACAGACAGACAGACTGACTACAGACAGACAGACTGACAGACAGACAGACAGACAGACAGGCAGACCACAGACAGACAGACAGACTGACAGACAGACAGACTGACTACAGACAGACAGGCAGACTACAGACAGAGAGGCGCACAGAGACAGGCAGACTACAGACAGACAGACTGACAGACAGACAGACTGACAGACAGGCAGACAGACAGACAGACAGACAGGCAGACCACAGACAGACTGACAGACAGACAGGCAGACCACAGACAGACAGACAGACTGACAGACAGACAGGCAGACCACAGACAGACTACAGACAGACAGACTGACAGACAGGCAGACTGACAGACAGGCAGACTGACAGACAGGCAGACAGACAGACAGACAGACAGGCAGACAGACAGACAGACAGACCGACGACAGACAGACAGACTGACAGACAGACAGACAGACAGGCAGACCACAGACAGACAGACAGACTGACTACAGACAGACAGACTGACTACAGACAGACAGACAGACAGACAGACAGACAGACAGACAGGCAGACCACAGACAGACAGACAGACTGACTACAGACAGACAGGCAGACTACAGACAGAGAGGCGCACAGAGACAGGCAGACTACAGACAGACAGACTGACAGACAGACAGACTGACAGACAGGCAGACAGACAGACAGACAGACTGACAGACAGACAGACTGACAGACAGACAGGCAGACCACAGACAGACAGACTGACTGACAGACAGACAGGCAGACCACAGACAGACAGACTGACTGACAGACAGACAGGCAGACTACAGACAGAGAGGCGCACAGAGACAGGCTGACTGTCTGTCTCTCTGTTTCAGGCTCGGGTTCACATGACCTCTTGTCAGTTCTCGGAGGCGATGCTTCAGACCGGGATGTACCGTGATCATGGCTTCAACACGTCTTTGGAGACGAGCAGAGTGACGATTTCCACGGCAACCCACCACAACAGAGTCAACCGACAATACTACTATCGCCATGGAAACTAATCGTGATGACAAATGAACAGAACAATGAATAAACAGAGGAAGACAAGAAATGTGTCTGTTCCTGAACGCCTCATTTCTTCTTCTTTGGTTTGTGTCCAACACACTGTGTTTGTTCTGAAGCCTGCTGAGCACCATCTGACACACACACACACACACACACACACACACACACACACACATACATATACACACACCAAATGGATATTGTAGCGGCGATCTTCTATCTGTCCGTTTATCCTTTTCACCGCCACCATTAAGCAACCCCTTCAGCAATAAGCTTGACTGGTAATGAATCTTCCGACAGCGTAACTGTTGTTAAAAAGAAACTTTACTTTAAAAGCAAAAACAAAGTTACAAGATTCAATCTTAAATAAACCGTCAAAAAACTGTGTTGCTCCTTAGGCTGCTTAATCATGTCTGACGTCTGAGTGGCTGTGACATCACTATCAATCAAATAAAGGAACGTTTCGAACATTTTACAATGAAACTGTTAGACACAAATAACATTGTCATTATGGCTCTTACATTTCCAGCCCCTAATTGCTTATGCTAGATGCAGAACAATTACCAAATATTATCAAACAGGAGAGCCATATAACATTCAACACAATATCAGTTACAGTGCTACAAATACACTATGTATACACTCTTATTGACATCTCCAAGTTGTTCATATTGCATGCTTCAGCAGGCACAGTTTGTTTATAGGTCTGTCCAGTACGTTAGTCTTAGTCCGCACACTGACACGCCTCACTGTACCACTGGAGTCTGGCATTGTCTTTATTATTCGTCCCATAGTCCAGGAGTTGCGAGGAGAAGATTCGTCCATTATCAGTACAATATCGCCCGGCGAGAAGTTCCTCTGAGGTGTGAGCCACTTCTGTCTCTCCTGAAGGAGTGGCAAATATTCTCTTGTCCATCTAGTCCAAAACAGATTGGCGATATACTGAACTTGTTTCCACCGCCGTCGTGCATACTGATCGCTTTTGTCAAAAACTCCTGGTGGGATGTCAGGTTGTATTTTCATAAGCAACAGATGATTAGGTGTCAAGGCTTCGACATCATTAGGGTCATCTGATGCATGTGTTATTGGTCTGTTATTGATGATGGCCTCCACTTCACACATCACAGTTTGGAGTCCTTCATCGTCCAATGACTGTTGCTGTAGCACCGAGTTCAGGACTTTTCTCACAGTCCGGATTTGTCTTTCCCACACGCCACCTTGATGTGAGGCTGCTGGGGTATTGAACATCCACTTGATGCCTTTTTCTGTCATGGTGTTCTGTATTTTGGTCTGATTCAGGTTTTCCACAGCTTTACGCAGTTCTTTTTCTGCAGCAACAAAGTTGGTTCCGTTGTCTGAGCGTAAGATTTTTACCTGTCCTCTTCTGCATGTAAAGCGACGGATGGCATTGATGCAGGAATCTGTATCCAGACTGTGAGCTACTTCAAGGTGAACAGCTCTCAAGGTAAGGCAGGTGAAAATCACACCATACCGCTTGACAAGAAGCCTTCCACGTTTGACCTCAAATGGCCCGAAGAAATCAACCCCTACATTGGTAAAGGGTGGCTGATCAGGTAGTAGTCTGTCCTCAGGCAGGTCAGCCATTTTCTGTTTTCCAGCCTGAGCATTGAGTCTTCTGCACACAATGCACGTTGATATAATCCTCCTTACAGCCGAGTTAGCTTGAGGGATCCAATACTTTTGTCGCAGCACTGACAGCATATAGTTGCGACCACAATGTCCAACTTCTCGATGGATGTGCTGCAGTATGAGGTTGGCTATAGGGGACTGCTTACAGAGGATTGCTGGGTGTTTAGCCTCTTGTGGCATTGCAGCTTTATTAAGCCTTCCTCCGACTCTTAGTATACCATCCTGCAATATAGGGTCAAGTTTGTAGATCTGACTTTTTTTCTTGATTGGAGCCCTTTCTCGTAGAGCGCAGATCTCCTCAGTGAAGTCTTGAGCTTGACTTTGCCGTATGAGCTCTGTTTCTGCTTGGACCAGCTCTTCCAGTGACAATGGATGCTGTTGAATTGTTGATTTGAATTTCTTCATGTGGTCTGCAATGAGCCTGTTCTGTTTCTCAGGGTTGTTTTCAGACTGACTGATAGTAGCTTTAAGCTCTTTTCTCTTGTCATTTAATAGTTTTAGTGTCTCTTTCAGTCTGAGAAACCATGCGACTGCCTTCTTTAGCCGTTGCCATGTTGAGTAGAAAGCAACAAGCTTGTTGAAAGTGTGAAAGCTCTCTGTTGTGCTCGTCATGACGACTCTAGCGCATGTTTTGACTTCTGGGTCTTCTTCTGTTGTCAAGTCTTTTTCATCCAGCTGTTTAGGCCACTCGCTTTCGGGTTTCAGCAGGAAAGCTGGGCCATGTATCCAAACTTTGTTCTGCATAAACTTCTTCACTTTGACTCCACGAGAAGCCTGATCTGCAGGATTTAGCGCCGAGTTGACATAATGCCATTGAGTAGGATGAGAATGATCCCTTATTGTGGTGACTCTGTTCGCCACAAAGGTTTTGAAGCGAGCACTTTCATTTGAAAGATATCTAATCACTGTAGTGCTATCAGTCCAGAAGACTGATTCCTGTAACGGGACCTCAAGTTCCTGTCTGAGCATTCTGTCCATTTTGACAGCGATGACTGCTGCCGTCAGTTCCAGCCTTGGTATTGTGACGTGTTTCAAAGGCGTCACTCTTGACTTTCCTATGAGGAGGGAACAATGTTTTGTGTTATCAGGACTGGTAAGTACTATGTAGGATGCAGTAGCATATCCATCCTCACTAGCATCAGCGAAATGGTGCAGCTGTGCTGACTGTGTGGATCCAAACTGATCTGTTTTGATGCATCTGGGTATGCTGAACTCTGCCAAACTGTTCAAGTCTGATAACCATTCATGCCATCTCTTTGCATGTCCATCGTCAATTATTTCATCCCAACCAAATTTATTTTTGCACAAGTTGCGCAAGATGAGTTTCGCTGGCAATATGAGTGGTGCCAAAAAGCCAAGGGGGTCAAAGACAGAGCTTACTGTGGACAAGATACCACGTCTGGTGACAGGCTTGTTTTGCAGGTTAATCTGGAAGCTGAACCTGTCAGTCTCTGTGCACCACTGCACGCCAAGTGCACGTTCCATTGGGAGTTCGTTGTGGCTTAAGTCCAGGTCTTTAACTGCAGGTGCCTTGTCATTATCTGGAATCGACAACAAGACTGTCTTGCTGTTACTCACCCACTTAGTCAGGTGAAAACCTCCTCTTGCGCATAAGGCTGTGAGTTCTTGTACCAGTCTGACTGCCTGTTCACTTGTTTCCACTGCTTTTAGACAATCATCGACGTAAAAGTTTCTTAGTACAGTGTCAACTGCCTCTGCACTAAAAATCCCTGTTCCATCTTCTGCAGTTCTTCTCAGAGCGTAGGAGGCACAACTGGGTGAAGATGTAGCACCAAAAAGATGTACTTTCATTCTATATTCTTCCACATTGCTGTTTAGATTGCCCTCTGGCCACCACAGAAACCGTAGCAGGTCTGCATCTTCCTCCGGGACCCTAACTTGATAGAACATGGACTCCACATCCGCCATCAGCGCCACTGGATGCTCTCGAAACCTTAACAGGACACCAATGAGGTTGTTAGTGAGGTCTGGTCCTTGGAGCAACTGCTCATTTAATGAGATACCCTGATATGTGGCCGTGCAATCAAAGACTACTCTCATCTTCTTTTTCTTGGGATGGTACACGCCGTGGTGAGGGATGTACCACACGCGGCCGTCACTGCGACTGAGTTGCTCAGTTGGTATTTTCTCAGCATAGCCTTTATCAATGATATCCTTCATGAATAATATGTAATCTTTATGGAAGTCTGGGTTTCCTTTTAATTTTCTCTTGAGATTGTCGACCCGCTGCTGTGCCATGCAGCGATTGTTTGGCATTTTGATGTTCATGTTTCTTAGGGGCAAACCCAGACTGTAATGCTGATCAACTACCTTGGCTGAGCTTGTAACCAGGTGCATAAACCTGTGATCATCCTGAGACATTTCTTCTTTTTCTTCACAGCTTCGTTCTGGGAAATCTGTGTGGTACTGTTTCACTAACAGTTCTTCTATTTCCCTCACTTGAATACGATTAGCTGTGTAACTCTGCGGTTTACCATAATCTGCTTGCAGGACATCTTCTTTTCTGAGAGGTCCATTGATCACCCATCCCAGAGCGGTTTTTACTGCATATGGCCCTTTTCCTTCACTGTTTATGACTTGCCACGGCTCAATGGCTTTTGGGACATTGGCACCAATAAGCATTCCCACTTCTGCTTCAATACAAGGCAGGCGTACTTCTTTCAGGTATGGCCAGTGTGCAAGGTCTTCCTGCTGTGGGATATTTTCCTTCTTTACTGGGATGTGGCTGTGTGTAAACACCTTTGGCAAGTCAATGTATTTATTTTCCTCAAGCCCACATACCTCAAGATCTGAGAGAACAACACTCTTCATTAACTTGTGACTATCAGAGCTGTCTTGTGCCATTGTGTCAAGAAGAAAATTGGTGGTCTTTCCTTTTAGATGTAGTTTTCTCTGTATGTCTTCAGTGCAGAATGTTGCAGTGCTGCCAGGGTCTATGAAGGCATATGTTTCCACATATCTTTCACTCTTCTTGGACTTAAGTTTAACTGGCACTACAGCGAGCACACATTCCTCTTTTCCAGCCCCAGTGTTTCCACTTGACTCTGGACCACACAACACATAGGCACTGGAAACTACGTTGGTCCCAGTATTGTTTTCTTCCACCTTCTCTGAAGCACTGTTATCCTCTGCCTTCACATGGAGTATGTCCGGATGCGACTGAGAACAAACCTGACACTTAAGTCGTTTCCTGCAATGTTTGCTGCGGTGCCCAAAGGTAAGACATCCGAAACACAGGCCCTTAGATTTCAAGAAGTCGATCCGTTCTGTGTTTGTCAGCTCTTTAATCTTGTTGCATACAGATAGTGCATGATTCTTCTGACAAAAGAGGCATGGTTTGCGAAAGGCTGTGAGAACATCTTTTACAGGGCTGCTTTTCTTAGCAGTTGCCTCAATGGTTGTATCCTGCACATTTGTTGCAAATGTACTTTCTCGTCCAGTTTTCCTGATGTTCCTCTCTTTTGTAACCTTTTCTTTTTCTTTGGCAGTTTGTGAATTCTGTATAACATCTCCAAAAAGAGGATCCAGAGCTACCTTTGCTTGTCTGTCAATGAAGTCGACTAGGTGAGAAAACCTTGCTCGTCCTCTTCCTGTCTCATGGATCTCAAACGCAGTTGTTCTCCACTTTTCTCTGATCTTGTAAGGAAGCTTTGAAATAACAACTCGCATATTGGTAGGATTATCCATTTCTTCCATGAATTCAATATCCTCCATGGTGTTCCTACATCCAATCAAGAAAAGAGCATAAGCACTTAATGCCTTACCATCTTCAGCTTTGACTTGAGGCCATTTCAATGCTTTATCCATGTATGCATTCGCGATCTTCAGCTCATCTCCATATTGCCTCTGGAGTAACTTTCTGGCCGCAAGGTAGCCTCTGTCAGGTGACATATGCTCACAGCTACGAACAAGTTCTTGTGGCTCCCCACTGGTATACTGCTCCAAATAGTACAACTTGTCCTTATAACTGTCAGTTTTACCATCCACAGCATGCTCAAATGCCCTGACGAAGGATTTATAAGTGAGAGGGTCACCTTTAAAAACTGGAATGTCTTTTGAAGGGAGATTTGACTTCCTCTGCTGCTGTACCAACATCTCGGTAATCTCATTCTGCTTCTGCATGACTTCATACAGTCTTCCATCATTGTTAGCTGCCCGTGGGTGGCTGTTGCTGGTTGGCTTGATCTGTTGTGTGTTTGGTAAAGGCTGCACTAATGTATCAGGAACGTCTGCTTTTTGTCCTCTTGCAGCAGCATTCAAGGATTGCATAGCATTAGTACTCTCATCTTTTGGTTTGCTTGGTGAGCACCTTTGTGATACAACACTGTTAATGCTTCCTTTCTCACTGTCATATTCCTTGAACACCTTGAGCCTTGCATCAGACTCTGCAATAGCTGTGTCAAGCACAAGCTGCTCCATTTTAGCTTTCAGCTGCAGCTCTTCAATTTCCAACTCTTGTTTCCTCCTTAAAGTTGCTGAACGTACCATCAGGGCTGCACGCTCTGCTTCTTCCTTCATACGTGCTGAGGACCCAGTAGATGTTGACGAAGCAACTGAGGACTTCTTTTTACTACGGCGACACCCTGTAGCAGCTTGAGATACACTATCCTCTGCTTTGATGTCATCCTGACCAAGCTTGCTTCTTGGATTTTCAGGTGTACTTTTATCTCCACTTGCATCATTTTTATCTGTTAATTTTTTCTTCATTGCAGCACACCAGTTTTCAGTATTTTCAACAAAGTCTCTTAAGGGTGCTGATCTGGGTTCATACCAGTTATGCTGATCTGCTTGTCCCTCATCTTCATCCAGTAAAGCCACAACTGCAGCATTTATGTCCTCAAACTCAGTAAACGCTTTGCAAAACTGGCCATGAAGCATTTCTTCTACTTCATCCACATTTGAGGCATCAAGTTTCAAATTTTCAATGTTTCTCATCATGCCTGTGAGCTGAGATAATTTACCTCTTCTGGATCCTATAAGCCTGCTTATTTTATCCTCCACTGCCTTCTCTGTGGGCTTTGGCGCCCTCCTCTGGTCGGATTCTTCCATGGCCACAACACAAACCACAATAAACTGATATCCACTTCAAAGCAATGTGTTCACTGTGTATGAACTGCGCGTCTCCGACAATCTCAGTTTAGCGTTAAGGTACGTTGGCCGATTAATAAACTTGTTGCAAAGCATTCACAGACTTACTTTCTTTCTTTCTAAGGGCTTGGATTTGAGTCCTCATCAATTCAGAAACGGCTTTAATCCGCGTTAATCCGTTCTTCTTTTTTCCGTCGAGAGCGGAGTTTTTTGACTCGCATGTAGCGGCGATCTTCTATCTGTCCGTTTATCCTTTTCACCGCCACCATTAAGCAACCCCTTCAGCAATAAGCTTGACTGGTAATGAATCTTCCGACAGCGTAACTGTTGTTAAAAAGAAACTTTACTTTAAAAGCAAAAACAAAGTTACAAGATTCAATCTTAAATAAACCGTCAAAAAACTGTGTTGCTCCTTAGGCTGCTTAATCATGTCTGACGTCTGAGTGGCTGTGACATCACTATCAATCAAATAAAGGAACGTTTCGAACATTTTACAATGAAACTGTTAGACACAAATAACATTGTCATTATGGCTCTTACAGATATTGTGTTTCCATGATGACCAAATGAGGAAAATGATAATTAATTTAGAGGCGTGTTCTGTTTTTGTGTCTCAATGTAGTCTGTTGTCTCAGACTACATTGAGACAACAATAAGAAAACAATAAGAATATATATACACACACGATTATTGGCGCACATCGCCCATTTTGATTGAAAGAAGGGGAGGAGGAGGAACAGCGGAGAGGAGGGAGGAGGAGGAACAGCGGAGAGGAGGGAGGAGGAGGAAGCAGCATCAGATCGAGGAGCGTTGTATAAATCAGCGTTTAGATAATCATCATCATCATCATCATCGTCGTCGTCGTCTTAAGATCATCTTAACGAGTCTCTGATGGAGTCTGAAGAAAATGTGATGAACGTCCTGCAGCTGCTGCTGATCGGCTCTCTGTTCACCACGGTGAATATATAAATATATATTTAAATATATATGATGCTATTTATACTCTGCCGTGTGCTGCTACACCACACATTGTGTTATATATATGTGATGTATGTATATGTGTTCCGCTGTGTCTGATGATCCTCTGATCATGTTTATCATGTTTTATATTTAATTCCGTTCATTAATATTAAGTAATCAGACTAACAAGCAGAGGACAGCAAGTAAGATTAAAAACATACCCAACACAACGATTATTATTATTATTATTATTATTATTATTATTATTATTTCGGTCCACCTCCTGCATACCTGCCAGCTGGTGTCAGGTGGAGGTGTGGATGTCGGCATGCTGACTTCTGGCAACGGTGACGTCCGGAGCTGGTGTGGGAGGTGGAGCAGTGCCAATGAGATTACAGTTATTACAGATTATTATACGAAGAATAGAAATTGACATGCATTTTCACACACACGCAGTAGTTGAGGTTCAGTGCCTTGCTCAAAGGCACCTCTGCAGTGGCCAGGAGGTGAACTGGCATTTCTCCAGCTACCTCTCCTCTTTCTGTATTTTGGTCCATACTGGATTTGAACTGGCCACCCTGTACAGTTATTATATTTAATGACACCTGTATGCACTGTACTGGTTCAGAACCAGAACCCTGGGAAGGTGATAGTCACCAACCCCATGCTGACACCTGCTGGGTTGAAGTTTTCCTTGGAGAACGAGAAGGTCACCACCATGTGACGGAGAGTCCTAGACTCTCGATGATGAAGAAACCTAGAAGAACGACCTGCCTGATCTGAACCACAGTGGTGTTTGCTACTGGATATCTGTTCTAGTCATGGATAACAAACATCATGTTTGAGTATCGTTCATAAGTGGACCTGGTACCAGAACATCTTTGTGGTTGTGTAATAAGATCTGTGGTTGTATGTTTGGGTGAAGAGAGGAAACCTCAAACTCAGACATGTAGTAAAGGTGAACTAAATGTCCATTAGGTCTGCAGCTCACACCTCTGGAAGAACAACTTCTGAGTGGGTTGTCTTCAAACCTCCATTGTTGAGGCAGCTACTCAGAAGGTCATTGGTGGAGGCATTTCAGGCTTGGGCAGGTACCAGAAGGCCACGGAGAAGGACATCCAATCAGACTCAAGGAAATTCTGTCAAACCATTTGATGACTCAGTCGTGATGGGGTACCGCTGACCTGGGATGTTGTTGGATGGTGGAAAGAGCACTTTGAGGAGCTCCTGAACCTGACCAACATCAGAGCCTGAAGAGTTGGAGGAAGCCTCGCTCATACCTCCGTCAGAGGTCAGAGGTAGTCAAGAAACTCTTTGACAGTCAGACCAGACCGGCGCTGTCAGTGATGCTGGGAAGAAGTCTTGTGACAGTGTCTCACAGGGTGGTGCTGATGGAGTATGCGCTACCATCCGGTCCAAAGTCAGAGCTGTGTCTGTATTCTTGACAAGGTCCAGGTCAAATATGTTCTCAAATATGTTCTAGCGTTCAGATCTTTTCAGATGTTAGTCTTCAGGTCTCTATTATAATATTTTATTTATATGAATCTGTTTTTTGTCATCAGGAACACCTGAACAAACGTTTGTTCCAAAATCAAAATGTTTTTATTTTCCTTTTTAAAGATATTTTTTGGCCTTTCTCAAGCGTTACTTTTGACAGGGACAACTGAAGAGTGAGAGGAATGTGGGGAGAGAGATGGGGGACAATATACAGCAAAGGGCCGCAGGTCGGATTCAAACCCTGGGCCGCTGCTCAGCCTTCGTACATGGGCCGGATCGACACTCCCAAAATGTTTTTATATTCTGATTTCTGAGCAGATGAAGTGTGATGACACTGTTTCACACATATTTAACACATCCTTTGAGTTTCACACGTCATTTGGTCATTTTAACACATTCAGAACTAATTTTATCATCATCCTCCTCCTCAGCTCAAGACTGAATTATTCAAAGATTGCATAACAATAAAGATATAAACCACTTCAGTTACAGAGGATAGTGACTTCCTGTCTGTCTGAGCACTGATGTATTTATATATTTTACCTGTCTGATAGGTGGGCCCTTCAGCCCCTGAGGAGGGCTGGCAGGTGTACAGCTCAGCTCAGGACTCTGAAGGTCGATGTGTTTGCACGGTGGTCGCTCCTCAGCAGAGTGTCTGCTCGAGAGACGCCAGAACCAAACAGCTCCGACAGCTGCTGGAGAAGGTACCAGTACTACTACTACTACTGCGAATACTACTGATGGTTATTGCAAGTACTACTGATGACTATTACGAGTTACTAACAGGGATGATATATATGTCACGTATGTGTGATATATGTGTGTGTATGTATGTGTCATGTATCTGTCATGTATGTGTCATGTATGTTTCATGTATGTGTCTCATGCTGTGTTTGTGGTCCAGGTTCAGAACATGAGTCAGTCCATTGAGGTTCTGGACCAGCGGACTCAGAGAGATCTGCAGTTTGTGGAGAAGATGGAGGTTCAGCTGACCGGTCTGGAGAACAAGTTCAAACAGGTCGAAGACGGACATGAGAGCAACATCGCCAGACAGTACAAGGTACCTGACAGGTCACATGATGCCTTTAACCACCAATCAGTAGTCAGAACAGCTTTCGTGTACAACATCAGGTGAACTGTTACTGACCCCTGCTGTCTGCCTGTCTGTGTCAGTCCATCAAATCAAAGATGGAGGAGCTCCGTCCTCTCATCCCCGTCCTGGAGGCGTACAAGGCGGACACTCTGCTGGTCCGACAGTTTAAGGAAGAGGCGGCCAATGTGACAGAGCTGCTGGGAGCACTGCAGGAACAACTGGGAGGACTGGACTACCAGGACCTCCACAGCCGGGTCATGAGCCTGGAGGACAGACTGAGGGCCTGCATGCAGAGGCTGGGTGAGACAGACAAACAGACAGGCAGGCAGACAGACAGATGGACAGAGAGACAGACAGGCAGGCACAAAGACATAAACAGACAGACAGGCAGACAGAGTTTCATGTGTTCATGCCACTTCCTGTTTATTTCAGCCTGTGGGAAGCTGACAGGAATATCTGAGCCAATCACCATCAAGACGTCTGGATCGAGGTTTGGATCATGGATGACCGACCCGATCGCTCCGCCTGGAGACAACAGAGTGAGTTTATCAACAACACACAATATACAACTACATACAATACACAATATACAACTACATACAATACACAACATACAATACACAACATACAACAACTACATATAACCCACAACTATATACAACATAAAACATGTTTCTGTCACATCTTTCTTCCCTTACAGGTATGGTACATGGATGGTTACCATAACAACCGATTCGTCAGGGAGTATCAGTCGATGTATGACTTCATGATGACGGATAACTTCACGTCTCACCGCCTGCCTCACCCGTGGTCCGGTACCGGTCAGGTGGTTTATAACGGGTCCATTTACTTCAACAAGTTTCAGAGTCACACCATCATCAAGTTCGACTTCAGCACATCGCTCATCAGCCGCTCCCGACAGCTCGACTTTGCCGGCTACAACAACATGTACCATTACTCGTGGGGAGGTCACTCCGACATTGACCTCATGGTGGATGAGGGTGGGCTGTGGGCCGTCTACGCCACCAATCAGAATGCAGGAAACATCGTCCTCAGCCAGTTAAACCCAAACACTCTGCAGATCATCCGAAGCTGGACCACCAACCACCCCAAACGCAGCGCCGGTGAAGCCTTTATGATCTGTGGAACGCTGTATGTCACCAACGGATACTCTGGAGGAACCAAAGTGTACTACGCCTACTCCACCAACTCCTCCACCTACGAGTACATCGACATCCCTCTGACCAATAAATACAGCCACCTGTCAATGCTCGACTACAACCCCCGAGACAGAGCGCTGTACGCCTGGAACAACGGCCACCAAGTCCTGTACAACGTCACGCTATACCACATCATACAGTAAGATACAAGTCCTTTATGACATCACACTGGACCACATCATACAGTAAGATACAAGTCCTTTATGACATCACACTGGACCACATCATACAGTAAGATACAAGTCCTTTATGACATCACACTGGACCACATCATACAGTAAGATACAAGTCCTTTATGACATCACACTGGACCAGGGAAACTGCTAGCTTAATTCCATCAAAGGATAATCCACCTTGTCACACCTGTGTACACCTGTTCAATAAACAACATACTACACATGAACACGAAACATGGAAATCAGACAGACGTTGTTGGAAGGTGATCCATGCTAATAGTCCCCCTTCACAATAAAATACACTGGATTGTTTTATTTTGGTGGTGCACATTTATATCAAGTTTTTTTTTCTTCTGAAATCAGATGTACTGTTCTCACTTTGAAGTAATAATAATAATAATAATAATAATAATAATAAAGTCTTTTTTACTGTTTCATGTGTTCTACAGTCAAATTAAACATTTCACTTGTTTGTAAATCAGCTGTTGTAGGTTTAGCAGGGCTAACCAACACCTTTCCTTCCATCTCCTCATGGAATCACATGAACACACACGCCAAGCATTATGGGAGATGTAGTCCCTCAGCAGCCTGTCACACCTGATCCTCCTCAGCTGGTTGGTGTAAAGTTTCTAAAAAAAACGAAATCCTGTGCAATCAGATCGCTGAGCTAACATCACAACAAAAACATTTTAACATGTGTGTTTCACAAACTGCACGTTAAAGTCACAAGTCGCCATGTCAACAGCAAGTTGGTGTGTTGCACGAACAAGTCAGCGTGTCCACTGCAGGTTGACGTGTCGTTTGGCAGGTTGATATGTCCATGGGAGGGTTGACATGTCCTTTGGCAAGTTGACGTGTCCATGGGCAGGTTGACATGTCCTTTGGCAAGTTGACGTGTCCATGGGCAGGTTGACGTGTCCATGGGCAAGTTGACGTGTCCATGGGCAGGTTGACATGTCCTTTGGCAAGTTGACGTGTCCATGGGCAGGTTGACATGTCCTTTAGCGGGTTGACATGTCCTTTGGCAAGTTGACGTGTCCATGGGCAGGTTGACATGTCCTTTGGCAAGTTGACGTGTCCATGGGCAAGTTGACGTGTCCATGGGCAGGTTGACATGTCCTTTGGCAAGTTGACGTGTCCATGGGCAAGTTGACGTGTCCATGGGCAGGTTGACATGTCCTTTGGCAAGTTGACGTGTCCATGGGCAGGTTGACATGTCCTTTAGCGGGTTGACATGTCCTTTGGCAAGTTGACGTGTCCATGGGCAGGTTGACATGTCCTTTAGCGGGTTGACATGTCCTTTGGCAAGTTGACGTGTCCATGGGCAGGTTGACATGTCCTTTGGCAAGTTGACGTGTCCATGGGCAAGTTGACGTGTCCATGGGCAGGTTGACATGTCCTTTGGCAAGTTGACGTGTCCATGGGCAGGTTGACATGTCCTTTGGCAAGTTGACGTGTCCTTTGGCGGGTTGAATAAATTGCTTCGTTTGAAGAGCCCAGTGAAGATTGATTTTTTTTTTTTTTTACGGATATTTGACTCGTGTGTGTGATAATCCTTTATTCTGTTTAAGTGTTGGACCAGCCAAGGACAGGAAACAATAAAACCGAATTTATTAAAGCATTAAGATATTTTCTATGGCAAGTTGACGTGTCCTTTGGTGGGTCAGTCATAATTGTAAATGTGTATAAATTGCTTTGTTTGAAGACGTTCAGCTCAGTGATGATTCTTTTTTTTTTTTTTTTTTACAGATATTTGACTCGTGTGTGTGATAATCCTTTATTCTGTTTAAGTGTTGGACCAGCTGAGGACAGGAAACAATAAAACTGAATTTATTAAAGCATCAAGATATTTTCTATGGTTGGCCTGTATACTACTTTGTGTTTTGTACTTGAACAGATTGGTACTCTAGTTTTCTGTGGGGTCTTTATAACTGATCAGCAGTGATGATATGAAACATGTTTTATTATTGGACAGACTGCATGTGACATGTTTTTATTAGCTTTGTTATTTAAATAAAAAGACTCCACTCGATGAATAAAACATGTCTGCTGCTTCTGTTTGTGTGTTAATGAGCATCAGTCCATATTAATTAAAGTTAACGCAACAAATATGACGTCTGTCCAGTAACAATGAAGGTGACTTGAAAGTAATCTGATTAGTTTGACATTAACACTGTTAGTGGTGTGAGAATTACAATACTTTAACATATTATTACAAGAAATATTAAACATTAATGTGAAACAATAAATGAGCCTGAAGCCCATGGCTACTAAATACTAAACATAAATACTTTGAATATTTAAACTAAAATACTTACAAAAAGCAATCCAAACTTTTTCCGTTTGTTGTTCCCCGTTGGTGGAACGTCCTACCAGTTCATACCAGATCAGGGGCGTCCCTCTCTACCTTTAAAAAGTTTTTAAAGGAGGACCATCTCTCCTAACACTACCTACAACTGGACATGATAAATCTAACCCTTTAAGAACTGTCATAGCACTTATTGCTGCACTAATGCTTCTTATTGCACTGTACCTTGATTGTTCCCTTCTGTGTAAGTCGCTTTGGATAAAAGCGTCTGCTGAATATGATAATATGTGAATGGAAATACTTTAAAGGGAAACCTTTGAGAAGAATGAACTTCAGATCTGAATCATCATTGAGAGTTTCAGTCGTTGTTGGACCACCACAAGTCACCACAACCACTTCAATCCAAAAAAGTGACAAGTGAGTCTGAATGAAGACAGATCACAGACTCTTTGATTCAGAGTGTACTTTATTTTGAAAGATTAACATACAGGAAGTTGAAAAGAGCGTGATAAGCAGTCTCACGTCTCAATAAAAAAATCAATAACCCACTATAAAATAAAAAGTTTCACATTTCACACAATCAATAACATGATCATTGATCAAGCGAGGGCGGTGGCAGGGCATGGGGGTGGGACTAGTTAATCTGGGGATGGGGTTCATGTCAGCAGGTATACAGGGGGCAGGGCTACACCGCTGCAGTTACAGTTTATATTTACACACAACAAAGTTTAAACTTCACTGTAAAGTTTAAACTTCACTGTAAAGTTTAAACTTCACTGTAAAGTTTAACTTCACTCTAAAGTTTAAACTTAACTCTAAAGTTTAACTTCACTGTAAAGTTTAAACTTCACTGTAAAGTTTAAACTTCACTGTAAAGTTTAAAGATTAAACTTCACTGTAAAATTTAAACTTAACTTAACCTATGTAAGTTTAAGCTTAAACGAGTTAAAAATTTTACACTGTGGAGGTTAAACTTTACAGTTTGTACAGAGTGACATCACAGCAATGTTCTTTTACTTTGGACCATGGTGATGTCACAGTGTATCAACACTACATTGTGAAATCACAACAGTGAGTGGGTGTTGAGTTTCTCTTCAAAGTCTTCGTCTGACAGGAAGGATTGTCCTTTTTCTTTTCTGAACATCTTTACAAACATTTTTTACAGTTTACATTTTAGTTTAAATATTGCAGCTTCTCTGCTTTCACATCAGAATAAAAAGTTAAACAATTAATTTTCTTCGTCTGTATCTGAAGATAATGATTCAGTTTGTGATCAAATTAACTTCTTCAATTTACATAAATCAAAATAAAAACTACTGATCTTATGGAGAGTGATGATTAATGATGATCTGGATCAGAGAGTTCGGGAGCTGTCTAATATCTGCTCTCTGATCTGAAGTCGGATCAGGGTTCGGGACCTGTCTAATATCTGCTCTCTGATCTGAAGTCGGATCAGGGTTCGGGACCTGTCTAATACCTGATTTGAGTTAACCGTCCAATGAAAAGCTGTTACCGGACTTCCTCAGAGCTCTTTCCTTTACATCACTTCCTGTGGCGAGACGTCCTCACTGGTCGATTACTGTGACTAGACTAGCCGACTACTCTGCACAAAGCCTACAAGACAGACACAGAGAGAGAGACAGTTAGAGAGATACACAGGTAGAAAGAGAGATAGACAGGTAGACAGAGAGAGAGAGAGACAGGTAGGGAGAGAAAGACAGGTAGAGAGGTGACAGGTAGATATGTTATAGCAGGTAGAGTGAGACAGGCGGTCAGACTGACGACTACACTCAGCATTAATAATAAACACTGACATCTAGTGGTTACAATTGGCACTTCAGAGCATAAAACAAGTTCAACATGTTTTATGTGATGAAGCAGCTTCTACGTCTGACTTCAGTCTGAGCTGTAAAATAAAGACAGAGAAGTTTCATTTGGTTTGAGAGAAGAAGTTTAACAATCATAAATAAGAACTTTATTTCCTCTGCAGCAGCAAACACAACACACAAACACTATTAAGCCTGATTATTAGTCCAGGTACTCTGAACCATCACTCTCAAGTTCTCCAAGCTGAACTTCGTCTTTGTTCTACCTTCCTGCCAAGTGGAACGAGATCACCTTCTTCTCCTATCAACACCTGTCTAACCTACGTGACATCCACCTGTACACTGACATTTGGGGGTTCCTACCCCCTAGCTCTGCCCCAGAGCTCAACATGTAAGTCACAGATATTCTGTGAGGCTACTAGTCTTCATGTTCATGTCCTCATGTATGAGTCCTTTCCATGCCCCATCCATCACGTCGTCCATGCACAGCCTAACATGGCTCTCTGTTACAGATACAGCTCATGTTCCTGATGATTCAACGGCATTACGGTGTCTCTTTCCTGTTTCTCGAGGCTCGACCTCTCTGGCAGATAACCGCCAGTACTGGTTTGTCCATGTTCGGCAACATTCAACCAATAAATCCTGACATAATACCTGACAGCCTCATCCACAGCTGCTGCTGTTATAAATTAACCATGGCTATGAAATCACACACCAGAGACCAGCTGAGCCTGGACAAGGTGCTGCTCGGTCCATCAACACACTTTTGTCTACTCTGGTCACTCCTTCAGAAACAAATCATGGATGGCTGATACCGGGTCCAGGTTCAGATCAGACACCCAGAACTTTTGTCTTGTCTGAATCTCTGCATATTCATTAAAATAAAACATTATTATTATTATTGTCATTATTATTGTTGATTATTATTATTATTGTTATTATTAACACAGTAGATTATTACTGTGAATTAGCCTTGAAGCCATGTTAGCTATATGACTGATGTTTGATGAATTTGTTCTGTTGGACCTATTTATTGGGCTCTTAATGCTGATGGTGGTTCTGGTTCTGGACACTGAGCTGGACTTCACTGTGTCGATTGTCTGACCTCCTGATTCACCCTGTGCTGCTCTGCTTAACTTACTGTTAACTGAACTTTATGTTGTCAAAGTTTTTCTTGACATGGCATTGCTGTGACATCACTGTGACATCACAGTTATGGTGCAGGTGGTGTAAGTTGGTCTGGACGTAACTGAACCTGTATCAGTGTTTCCAGATGTTTGACCTGATGATCTGATCAGAGACCTGACTGAAGATCAGTGATGCTGATATTTGACAGATGGTTTCCTGTTTGAATCCTGTAAACTGATCTCAGTGAGACAGACAGACAGACGCACCAGATCCAGATCTATACAACATAAACAGGTGTTTCAGTTCAGGCTCTGCCTCCTTCTCAGACCACATGACCAGGTAAAGAGTCTGCTGAGTTTAGGTTACTCTGAACTCTCTGCTGGTGGATGTGAAATGCATGCTGGGGTACGTGTCTGAAGTTAGCTGCTGAAGTATCCTGATAAAACAAGCGGAGTGAGACCTCTTCAGGTCATCTGGTCATGTGACCAGGGGGAGGAAGAGGCAGGGCCCTACAGGTGAGTCACACATGTATGAAAACAGGTAGTAGACAGCAGGTAGCATTCAGCACACAGACAAGCAGAGCATATAGACACAGACAAGCTGCTACTGTTACCAAAGCAACCGCCTTGACATTCAGAGGTCAAAGAGGTCATCAGGGTTACATAAAGTCATATGTATGTCATGGCACCTTTGGCGCTGCTGTCCAGGAAGACTTTAATGTAGGAGGTGGGGACGTATCCCTCCTCCTCCAGGTTCCTTCGTACTCTGGTCCATCCATCACCTTTGTCCTCCTCCACCACAGAAAGTAGTTCTCCCTCCACCATAGACAAGGTTCCTTCGTTCTGACCTGCAAGACACCAACAAGTTCAGACCTCAAGCAGAATGAAACATCAACCCCAACATCAACAACCCACCAACAACATAACCATCAACATCAACATCAACAACCAACAACACCACCACCACCAACATTAACCTCACCCACCACAACAGCATCAACGCCATCACCATCACCTTCATGTGTACCTGTGTGTGTCTGGTGACGTACCTTGGAAGGGGTAAAGGGACTTGCAGGTGCCGATGCTTGGTAACGGTTCTTCATCATCAAAGTCGTCATCAAACTCTGAACTACGAGATTTAAAGTGAAGTTCTGCACTGTGGTCTTCAGTGTAGCTGCCATCAGGACTGAGGAGACAGACAGGTAGAGAGAGAGGTAGACAAAATGTCAGAAGAAAAAGATGAATACTCATAATCAGTAATCAATAATCAGTCAGTACCTCTCTCTGCTGGCTGGACTGCGGTTGTCCATTTGTTTCAGACTGCTGCTGCCCGGCGTCGTCGCCTGAGAATTTAACCCACAACCACCACTCTGTCTCCTGCTGCTGTGATCAGACCTGCTGTCAGCCTCCGCCAGCCACGCCTACACAACACACACAAATACAGTCTTCAATTAGACTGTTGTCTTTGATTTGACCATCACCTTTCATCAAAAGATGTTATGTACTGTGTGTACTTCTGTGTATCTGTAGTACAGTGTTTGTATACTGTGTATACTGAGTGTACTGTGTGTAGTCCTGACCTGGTTCCTCCTCAGCTCTTCTTCCAGTTTCTGCAGACTCTGTTTCACTTCGTCTAGTCGAGGCTCCAAACTGTCGGCGTCACCCATCTGAGGACTTCGTTCATAAACTTCCCTCATCTTCAACAGCGCATCTCTAAAACACACACACAATACACAACATTTAATACACAACACATTTATTTTTTTGATAGAGACAGCTTGAAGAGAGAGATGGAGAATGACATGTGGGAAAGGGCCGCTGCAGCGAGGACTGAGCCTTCACACACGGGGTGGACGCTCCACCAACTGAGCTAAATGATACCCCACACAACACATTTCTCATGTGAAAGATAAAGATGTGTTTGCTCTTCATTTGGACCATCGTCTTCAAACAGTCTTTGATACATACAAACACATACATACACTGTCCGTCAAAAAAAAAAAAATCACCACCTGGATTTAACTAAGCAAACTGGTAAAAGCCTTCCATTGGATAATTACTGCAGTGATTAATATGTTTCAGCTAGCAACAAGTTATTTAACCCCAGCTGATGCTGTGAGTAGCATCTCCTTTCTTAAACAACCATTCAAATTATCGGCCTGCATCAAGCAAAGAAAACAACTAAGGAGTTTGCTGAAAATACTCAAATCTGATTAAGAACTGTCCGGCGCATTATTAATACCGGAAAGGATAGTAGTGAAACAACATCTTGGGCACATCAGGGTGAGAAGAGAAGTGGATGAAGTGATGCACCCACCATCCCCAGTGCCCACCGTACAAGTCTGTGGGGTCCGGTTTTATGACCTGGGGTCGCTGCAGTTGGTCAGGTCTAGGTTCTGCAACATTATGTCCCCAAAGAATGAGGTCAGCTGACTACCTGAATATAGTGAATGACCAGGTGTTTATTCACTGATGCTACAGGCATATTCCAAGATGAATGCCAGGATTCATTCGGCTCACATTGTAAATGAGTGGTTCAGGGGGTATGAGACTGGCCACCACAGAGTCCAGACCTGACCTCAGCCCCACTGAGAATCTTTGGGATGTGCTGGAGAAGACTTTGCTCAGCGGTGTGACTCTCCCATCATTAATTTAAGATCTTGGCAGAAAAATGAATGCAACTGTGGATGTAAATAAATGTTATGACATTGAGAAGCTTATCAAAACAAAGCCCCAGTCAAAGCTGAAGGCAGTCCAACGAAACATCAGATGTTATATGTATATAATACGCAGTACCTCTGCTCACGCTCTCTCTGGATCTCCTGGTTGATGTTGTTGATCCTCATCTGAAGTTTTTTTCGTCTTTGTTCAGGAGGAAGATGGCTGCAGTCTGCAGGACTTGAACCCTGCAACAACACAACACATTGATCAACAGGATGTGATGTCATGCACCTGTATGATGTCACAGACAGACAGGTGTGATACTGACCAGTTTGAGTGACAGCTGTCCAATCAGAGGGGGGCGTGAAGGAAACATGAAAGTTTGTGATTAACGAGCAGTACATGTATGTACACGTGTTCAAGCACACATGCGTGTATATACACATACGTGTGTGTGTGTGTGTGTGTATACCCCTCTCTTGAGGCTGCGCAGACACTGCTTCCTGGTTCTGGACCCAGAGGTCATGAGGTCATTTAGCCGCTGTGTGATTGGTTCTCTAGAGGCCAGTGGTGGGGACTGGGGACTGTTGGCCACGCCCCCTGGTGACGGTGACGTGGGGGGTGGAGGCGGAGGCTGGCGAGGGGAGGAGAGGAGGGTCAACAGCTGGAGAGAGAGAGACGTGGTCAGTACAGCCAGGTGTCTGTGCATGTGTGTGTTTTAATGTGTGTGTGTACCTTGTTTTTCCGGATGAACGGCCACAGCTTCCTGCTGTGTCTCCGCCCCTCGGTCCGGTTGTCAAGATAACTGGACTCAGAGATGCTCCGCCTCATGGTGGCGCTGTAGTCCTCAAACTCAACATCACCCGGAGGTTCGAATCCCGACTTGTACACCTCCACAACCTGCCGGGTGTCCTGCACACAGGAAGCACACAGCTCTGACCTTTGATCTTCACGGCTTGCATCATCTAGTGGTCATCACTCACCATCCGAGGCTGGATGCCCTCGGCAGCATCCATCATGGCATCCAGACAGCGACTCGCGACAGGAAGAACTTTCCTTTCAGCCTCTGCTGACGAACGCATTGCCTCGCAGATCCGCTCGATCCGTCGCTCCTCCATGTCCTGGATCCGCTGTGAAGACAACACATGAACACTGAGCCCAGTTTAACTGGAACAGAACCAGTACCAGTGTGTGGCAGTGCTGGTTTACCTGGTATATAACTGGTACCGGTGTGTGGTAGTGCTGGTTTACCTGGTATATAACTGGTACCGGTGTGTGGTAGTGCTGGTTTACCTGGTATATAACTGGTACCGGTGTGTGGTAGTGCTGGTTTACCTGGTATATAACTGGTACCGGTGTGTGGTAGTGCTGGTTTACCTGGTATATAACTGGTACCAGTGTGTGGTAGTGCTGGTGCTGGTCCTGGTTGAACTGGTTTAAACTGGACACATAGTCTTTCCTGGACTCTTCAGCAGCTTGTTTCTTCTGTTGAGCCGTCTGACGAGCCTGAAACCATGTGATCAGATACACTGTAAACCATGTGATCAAATACACTGTAAAACATGCTAAATATACTGACTTTACAAAACCTTACCTTCAGTGAGCAGCGCTAAGACAGACAGACAGGTAACAGACAGAGAGACAGTTCAGATGAGTTCTCGTCATTGATGTTAAACCAGTTAATCAGTGTTTATATTGAATATGGATCCACCTTCTCTCCGTCCGTCTTGTTGTCGAGGTCGATTCTGTCGGACACATGTTGCGCTCGCTCTGCCTCCTTACAGTCACGTTCAAACCGACGTTTACTCTGAATGACAACAAAACTACCAATCAACCAATAAATACAACAACTGACAGCTTGATTATAAGTCAGGTCAGGTGTGTTGGTGGTCACGGTCAGTGGTCACTCACAGACTCCAGCTGTTTCCAGGAGCTCTCAATATGCTGCTGTGCACGGCGGCCATCTTGGAAATGCTGCACAAAAACACATGCTGGTGAATACACTTATTCATATGTGTGTGTGTGTGTGTGTGTGTGTGTGCTAACTCACGATCTTCCTCTCTGTTTTCAGCTCCTGGGTGTACCTGGTCAGCTCACAGACGATCTGTGTGTTCAGGTTTTCAGCCAGTTCTTCTCTCTGAACAGAAAGTTCATTCAGCTGACGGAGAGTTGCCGCAAACGCCAAACACCAGGTGTATCTGTAACAATCAATCAGACACTAAGTGTACCTGTAACAACAATCAATATCCACCTGTGATACATACACCTGTTATGTACACCTGGGGTTAGGTGTTATCATGACTTCCTGCTGCTGAGGTTAGTGTTTCCTCAGACAGGTGAGAACAGAAACATGTCAACTCACCTGCTCTCGTCCTCTCTGCTTCTTTTTGGGTGGTACTTCTTAGACAGACTCCTACAGACAGACAGGTAGAGACAGACAGGTAGAGACAGACAGGTAGAGACATATCTCATTAATCTGAATCACTTTAATTAAACTTTTCAGACTCTTCTTCCTAAATTAATTTCAGGGTCTCCAAAGACAAATGTCCCAGGTCCACCTTCTGGAGCTGGACCTGCTTGAGCGCCTAGTGGCCTGGACCAGGAGGTGGAGTGGTACCAACTAAATAAAGCTGCAAGTCACTGTAGGGAAGACTGAGAGTCATACTCAGAGTATCAGGACTCCTCTGAGTCTCTGGGTGGAGTCCTGGAAGGACTCATCCGTGGACTCTACTGGGAGACTCATCCTGGTTGGGGAACAGTGGACCAGCTCTCCACCCTTGCATGCGTGCTGGGGGTCATGGAAATGTGGGGGGTACTAAGTGAGTATAGGATATTGAGGCAGTTGTTGTGAGAGATCCCATGTTGGAGTCTGCCAATGTTGTCCTTTGTCTCTGATTCATGAACGGAATCCCAAGGCACAACCAGACTGGAGAGGGTGTGATTTGGAAACCTCAGAGTTGCGTCTGGTTCTGTTGGCTTCATCACACCATGACCTTCAGCACACTCCGGGCTGCTTTGCAGCTGAGTATCCTAAAGAGTCTTGGTTCTCTGCTGAAGAACGTTGGAATATTCCCTCTGGGTTGGGAGTTAGTTGCTATGAGAACGTTGCATTGGACCTTTGTGGTTCAGAGTCAGCTGAGCCGGAAGGCAACGTTCCAACCCTATCCTACCGTCATGAGCTTTGGATGGTGACCAAAAGAATAAGATCCAAGCAGCTAACACGAGTTTCCTCTGTAGGTGTCTCTGTAGGAGCTCATTCCTTGGAGAAGTGAAGAGCTCAAGGTAGAGCTGCTGACCCTTCAGGTCCAAAGGACTGGCTGAGGTGGTTCAACATGTTAAACCCATTGCCACAAAAACCCAACCCTGGGTAAGAAAAAGCAATCCATGGATGGTTTGATTAATGAATGGATGGATGGATGGTTGGCAGGATAGACTGATGGATGGTTAGATGGATGTTTGGTTGGATGGATAGATCAATGGACGGTTGGATGTTTGGTTGGATGGGTTTTTGGATGGATGGATGGTTGGATGTGGTACCTGATCTGTTTGGCGTAGCTCAGCTCAATCTCAGCTCTCTCCTTTAGGAACTTGGTGTATCTCTCCAGGAAGTCGATTCCCCAGCTGGTGTGTTTCTCCAAATTATCAAACTGATCCTGGACCAGAACACAAGACACCGTCTGTAGAACTACAACACCAACCGGACCAGAACACAAGACACCGTCTGTAGAACTGGTGTGTAGTTAGAAGTCCACTCTGGCTGCTCAATAATCTCAAAATGATCAGAGAAGAAAATAAATACAATAAATTTAATTGATTCTCTGACGTCATTGAAACTGATATGTGATGAACAATAATCACAGTGACGTCACTCAGTCATGATTGTTGAGTGATATCACGTGTTCTGTAAATGTTCTGCTCTTCATTGCTAACGGATCAGTAAAGTTCGGTTCAGTTCGGGTGGGCTCTCTGTCTGCACGTCGCATCTATCATCGTCGCATGCTGCAGCAGCATCATGGAGGATGCTGAGCGCGAGCCGCTGTCGTCACTCACCGTGTTGCTATGGCAGACCAGACAGAAGCACGCGGGCCCCTCTCTCTCTCTCTCTCTCTCTCACACACACACACACACACACACGCGCGCGCGCGCGCGTTACCGGCGGGTCACAGCTGATGGTAACCAGGTGACCGGTGTGGTCTGAGGCTGACCGGGCTCGTGCAGCAGGTGTGAACAGGTGTACGTACCCACAGCTCGGTGCCCCAGTTACAGCTCATCGTGTCCGCTCTGCTGCTCTCCGCTGCGGCTGCTCGCTGCTCCGCCTCCCAGTACCGAGCCGACGATCACCGCGAGCTGCTGCTGATGCTGCCCGCCGCGCGCATCCTCCGCGACACACCGGCTGTCTGTCTGTCTGTCTCACCTCTATCTGCCTGTCTGTCTCTCTGTCTGTGACTGTCTGCGGTAGAGAGCAGGGGACGCGGTCACGCGCAGCGCGTCTTCCCGGAGGACCCTTTGTCATCAGCGAGGAGATGCTGCGATTGTGTGCGTACGGAGCATGCGCAGTTACAGACCCGCCCTGCTGTCTGACACAATAAAAACGCTTCCGGTTTGTAAAATAAAATAAAATTAACATGAGAAAAATTAAAATCATCAGACAGAACAGCTGATCCAAACATCAACTGTGACTGACTGCAGTTCATCAGACATCCAGATGAGGCTGGTTCCACGAGCGATTCAGTCTCCATTAGCCCCCATGTTAAAATATCCAGACGTCACGGAGACTACGTCCAGGTTTTAGACAGTCTGAGGGGACGTCACAGAGACTACGGCCAGGTTTTAGACAGTCTGAGGGGACGTCACAGAGACTACGTCCAGTTTTAGACAGTCTGTGGGGACGTCACAGAGACTACGTCCAGGTTTTAGACAGTCTGAGGGGACGTCACAGAGACTACGGCCAGGTTTTAGACAGTCTGAGGGGACGTCACAGAGACTACGTCCAGTTTTAGACAGTCTGTGGGGACGTCACAGAGACTACGTCCAGGTTTTAGACAGTCTGTGGGGACGTCACAGAGACTACGTCCAGGTTTTAGACAGTCTGTGGGACGTCACAGAGACTACGTCCAGGTTTAAGCCAGTCTGCGGGGACGTCACAGAGACTACGTCCAGGTTTAAGCCAGTCTGCGGGGACGTCACAGAGACTACGTCCAGTTTTAGACAGTCTGCGGGGACGTCACAGAGACTACGTCCAGGTTTAAGCCAGTCTGAGGGGACGTCACAGAGACTACGTCCAGGTTTTAGACAGTCTGAGGGGACGTCACAGAGACTACGTCCAGGTTTTAGACAGTCTGAGGGGACGTCACAGAGACTACGTCCAGGTTTTAGACAGTCTGTGGGGACGTCACAGAGACTACGTCCAGGTTTTAGACAGTCTGTGGGACGTCACAGAGACTACGTCCAGGTTTTAGACAGTCTGAGGGGACGTCACAGAGACTACGTCCAGGTTTTAGACAGTCTGCGGGGACGTCACAGAGACTACGTCCAGGTTTTAGACAGTCTGTAGGACGTCACAGAGACTACGTCCAGGTTTTAGACAGTCTGCGGGGACGTCACAGAGACTACGTCCAGGTTTTAGACAGTCTGCGGGGACGTCACAGAGACTACGTCCAGTTTTAGACAGTCTGTGGGGACGTCACAGAGACTACGTCCAGGTTTAAGCCAGTCTGAGGGGACGTCACAGAGACTACGTCCAGGTTTTAGACAGTCTGAGGGGACGTCACAGAGACTATGTCCAGTTTTAGACAGTCTGTGGGGACGTCACAGAGACTACGTCCAGGTTTAAGCCAGTCTGAGGGGACGTCACAGAGACTACGTCCAGGTTTTAGACAGTCTGAGGGGACGTCACAGAGACTACGTCCAGGTTTTAGACAGTCTGAGGGGACGTCACAGAGACTACGTCCAGTTTTAGACAGTCTGTGGGGACGTCACAGAGACTACGTCCAGGTTTTAGACAGTCTGTGGGACGTCACAGAGACTACGTCCAGGTTTAAGCCAGTCTGCGGGGACGTCACAGAGACTACGTCCAGGTTTAAGCCAGTCTGAGGGGACGTCACAGAGACTACGTCCAGGTTTTAGACAGTCTGAGGGGACGTCACAGAGACTACGTCCAGTTTTAGACAGTCTGTGGGGACGTCACAGAGACTACGTCCAGTTTTAGACAGTCTGTGGGGACGTCACAGAGACTACGTCCAGGTTTTAGACAGTCTGTGGGACGTCACAGAGACTACGTCCAGGTTTTAGACAGTCTGCGGGGACGTCACAGAGACTACGTCCAGGTTTTAGACAGTCTGCGGGGACGTCACAGAGACTACGTCCAGTTTTAGACAGTCTGTGGGGACGTCACAGAGACTACGTCCAGGTTTAAGCCAGTCTGAGGGGACGTCACAGAGACTACGTCCAGGTTTTAGACAGTCTGAGGGGACGTCACAGAGACTACGTCCAGTTTTAGACAGTCTGTGGGGACGTCACAGAGACTACGTCCAGGTTTAAGCCAGTCTGAGGGGACGTCACAGAGACTACGTCCAGGTTTTAGACAGTCTGAGGGGACGTCACAGAGACTACGTCCAGGTTTTAGACAGTCTGAGGGGACGTCACAGAGACTACGTCCAGTTTTAGACAGTCTGTGGGGACGTCACAGAGACTACGTCCAGGTTTTAGACTGTCTGTGGGACGTCACAGAGACTACGTCCAGGTTTTAGACAGTCTGAGGGGACGTCACAGAGACTACGTCCAGGTTTTAGACAGTCTGCGGGGACGTCACAGAGACTACGTCCAGGTTTTAGACAGTCTGTAGGACGTCACAGAGACTACGTCCAGGTTTTAGACAGTCTGTGGGGACGTCACAGAGACTACGTCCAGGTTTTAGACAGTCTGAGGGGACGTCACAGAGACTACGTCCAGTTTTAGACAGTCTGTGGGGACGTCACAGAGACTACGTCCAGGTTTAAGCCAGTCTGAGGGGACGTCACAGAGACTACGTCCAGGTTTTAGACAGTCTGAGGGGACGTCACAGAGACTACGTCCAGGTTTTAGACAGTCTGAGGGGACGTCACAGAGACTACGTCCAGTTTTAGACAGTCTGTGGGGACGTCACAGAGACTACGTCCAGGTTTTAGACAGTCTGAGGGGACGTCACAGAGACTACGTCCAGGTTTTAGACAGTCTGCGGGGACGTCACAGAGACTACGTCCAGGTTTTAGACAGTCTGTAGGACGTCACAGAGACTACGTCCAGGTTTTAGACAGTCTGTGGGACGTCACAGAGACTACGTCCAGGTTTTATCCACCTGAGGATATGCAGCCTTGTGATTACGTGACCACAGTGATGACCTCATCCAGGAGAGGGAGGGGCTTCTGCTCAGATCAAATGCTGAACATAGGAAGTTCACCTTCACAATAAAAGTCCAGTAGATAATGTTGTACCTCCGTTGTCGCTCCAGAAGAACAGAGTTGTTCGTCTTCACCACACCTTCATCACCATCCTCCTCCTCAGGTGAGGCAGCAGTCAGCAGAGAATCAGAGTCAATGGTGGACGGGATTTGGTCTCCAACAGGACCAGAACTTGGACCAGGTCCAGTTCTGTTCTATCTGCTTCCTCACTTCCTGTTTCCGCTGCAGGGTCCACATCGGCTCCTGTGACAGAGTGATGGGTAAGGAAGGTAGAGACAAAACAAAGAAACAAATAAAAGAAACAAAACAAAGAAACAAACAAAGGAGGAAACATTAAAAGACAGACAGACAGAGACAGATGTCTCACCTGTCCTTCAGGTGAAAACACTTCCTGATCACATGAACTGTTTTCACCTGGGTTCGTGTGTTTGAGTCCAGAAAGACAAATATTTCTCTGAGGCAGGTTTTTAGAGACCCAGACTTCACCAGGTCCAGGTTCTGGTTCTGGTCCAGTGGCACTGTAATGTCTGACAGTAAATATGAGACAGTAAATGTGGCGTAATGAACTCTGTCAGATGAAATGTCAGCGAGGTGTTCAGGGTCGCTCTGTTCATTATTTCCAATCAAACTCTCGACCATCCAATCACAAGCATCGCGAGCAGGTCGTCTCTATTAAAGGTCAAAGGTCATCAGGCTGCATTCATCCTCATAATAATAAAGTTTGTTTCATTTGTATGATAATTTCACTGAATGTGACGAGCTTCATTAAAAACAGAAATGTTTCTGCTTCCTGTTTGAACCTTTAAACTTTGACTACCCATGGTGCATTTCAACAAACAGAGATGCATTCATTCTTTACAGCAGATGAGACTCATGGGTAGTGTAGTATTTAGTCAAATTAATGAGTTTGGATTATTTATTTTTACCTGCAGAGAAATACCTGAGTGACATTAACAAGGTTAACAAGGTCAATGAAGTCAACAAGGTTCAGGTCATTGCAGACCAATCAGATCACATTTATTCACAAACAAACTTCACGAATGAAATAAACTGTAAAAAAATTACATCAAACTTTATTCAACCTTTTTTTATACAAAATACAAACAAAAATAAACAGGAAGTGTTCACATGCGACAGGTGTCATGAAATGCCTCCAGGGTCCTAAAGTCTCTCCATGTTGGAGGAAGTCCGTCCTGCAGGAAACGACCACAACGCTGACACGAAGACTGGAAGAGTTTAATGTAGCTCCGCAACCAAGTCTGTATAGAGACAGACAGGTAGAGAGACAGACAGGAAAAGTTTAATGTACCTCCGCAACCAGGTCTGTATAGAGACAGACAGGTAGAGAGACAAACAGGTGGAGAGAGACAGGTGTACAGACAGACAGGTGGAGGACACAGACAGGTGTACAGACAGACAGGTGGAGGACACAGACAGGTGTACAGACAGGTGTAGAGACAGACAGACTCACCATGAAGGACCGGACCACCACATCAGGCATCTGGGGCAGCTGGTAGTGCAGCAGGGCGGTGGTGGCGTGGTCTGTTACCTAGCAACGACACAACAAATCAGAGCCCTGCATACTCAAGTCAGGAATGTTCAGGTGAGGGCAGGTGAGTCTTACCTTCTGAAACACCTGGTACTGAGACTTGGTCCAAATGTCCAGCTGAGGAAGAGAGACAGACAGACAGGTTAGCATGGAGACAGACAGGCAGACATGTATGATGACAGGTATGACGTGTCACCTGTCGGTGATGTCTCACCTTTCCGTCCTCATTGTAAACATTTTCGTTGAATCCTCGAACGACAGTTCTGTCGATGAACAGTGAACGCATCACGACAATCGCCTTCAACACTTTCCCCAGAGTCACCTGAGAGAGAGAGAGACAGGTGAGACACCTGAGTTTGTATGAACACCTGTATAGGTGTTGTAATGTGTATTACCAGCAGTACTGCAGACGTCCCATTGGGTCTGAACAGCTCGATGGTCATATCAGGAAACATCCTGCCGATCCGAGAGATGACATCATCCACATACCTGTACACAGAGTATACAGAGTATTACACCTGGAGTTTGGTTCACCTGGTCCAAATGAAAAACAGATCTATTCTTTCTTTGTTCTGGCCCAGATCACATGACAGTGTGTATTACTGCAATACATTGTATATTACTGCAGTACTCACTGGGGAGGAAGTACCAGGGTACTGGGTTGCACTTTGGGTCTTCTCTTGGCTGAAGCTCCCATCTGATTGGCCGATCGTTTGAGTGACTGTTGATTCAACAAACTGGAGGCCAATCCTGCATGGTACTGCAACTACACACAAAGTACACAACATTACACACAAAGTACACACAACCATTGTCAGATTGTTGTTAGGGTGTTGTCAGCATGTTGTCAGTGTGTTGTTAGGGTGTTACCTTGTTGGACCACTTGTAGGCCTGCGTCATGTTGTCAGATTGTTGTCAGCGTGTTGTCAGCGTGTTGCTAGGGTGTTGCTAGGGTGTTACCTTGTTGGACCACTTGTAGGCCTGCAGCATGTTGTCAGATTGTTGTTAGCGTGTTGTCAGCATGTTGTTAGCGCGTTGTTAGGGCGTTGTTAGGGTGTTGTTAGGGTGTTGCTAGGGTGTTACCTTGTTGGACCACTTGTAGGCCTGCAGCAGCTGGGAGTAGAGCGGTGTTTTGTCCTGGACTGGATCCAGACTGAGCAGACCGCTGTTATGAAGAGGATGAGACTCTGAGGGACGACCAACCAGACCGCTAAGACGCTCCAACTCACTGACAGACAGGTGAGAGACAGACAGGAGACAGACAGATGAGACACCGAGAGGAGACAGACAGGCTAAGTGTCAGTCCCAGTGTGTGTGTCTTGTTAGTAACACCTGGCAGGTAAACATGTTCAGTAAACGGATTGTTTGCTCTGCAGCTCTGAAGCCCTGCACACTAATCAACAGACAGTCTGTGAAACGCAACTGACTGATCTGAACTCTGTCTGCAGGACTGGACCGGGTCAGCGGGTCTTTTAACCGGGTCTCGGAGCCGTGCCGTGCGTCAGTATGTCTCACTTCAGGTCTCTGTTGACCGCCTGCAGGTTGTCCTGGAACTCGGCTATGAACTGCTTCTCTCGGCCCTCCAGGGTCTCCCGGTTCTTCATGCCGTCCTTCAGGGACTCGAACACGCGGCTGACGCTGGAGCGCAGCGCCTGGATGCCGCTGATCGCGTGAGAGAACGCGTCCAGGTTCACCCCGACGTTCACCACGTCCGCCATCTTGTCTTTCTGTTTCTGGACCGGCGCGCGCATTTGACGTCACACGGCCCAGAGCGGCAGGCTAGGAAGATAAAGTGCGCAAGCGCGTGAGCCGAGGAGGCGGCGTCAGTCCTCTGCAGTGTGTCGGACCCTAACCCACAATAATATGACATAAATAATCTGGTTATTTATACACAAATGTAAATTTAAAAAAATACCCCACCTTGAAAAAGAAAAGCCTATTGTTATATGACAGTTTATCAACTTTTACTTTTGATTGATCCCCTATAAGAAATGTATATATATTTTTATATTATTATACTTTATGTTGTACTTCTGTTTATATCCTGTCCTATATCCTTGTAAGAAATGTTACGCTCAGTTCTGAAAGTTACAACTTATGTCAGTGTATTTTCAATATGCTTACTTTGTATTGTATTGAAATAAAAAAAAAAAAAATCAAAGATAAACAGGAAGTAGTGGAACTGTATTTCCTGTTTGTAGGCTCGTTGTAGTTTTTAGAGAATGTTGTTCTTTTAAAACGTCAGGAATGAAATTCTGCATCAACATGATCTGACTCTGAACACACCTGTCTGTCTGAACACACCTGACTCTGTTAACACTAGACAGACAGATAGACAGACAGATAGACAGTCAGACAGTCAGACAGATGCTTTATTGATTCCAAAGGAAATTCACGCATCTAGTTGCAGCATGCAGACAAAGATTAAAATGAATTATAGCACAGAATCCATATGTTAGAATTAGTATGAGATAAATCTAAATTTAAATATGTACAGAGAAATAAACAAATATATATTTTTACATAGAAGATAAATATATAACTGTGTTAAGAACTTAGCCCATGCTAAATATCCATACAAAAACTATATCAAAAGTAGAAAGTGACTAGGTCAGTGTGGTCATCATCTAGTTCCTGGATCTGTCCATACAGAGAAGAGTGACCCAACAATTCACACCATGAGCAAGACAAATGTCCTCTGAGCACCAGTCCAGTCCCATAGCAGCATAACTAAGGGATGATTCAGGACTCACCTGAGCCAGCACTAACTATATGCTCTATCAAAAGGGAAAATCTTAACCCATAAGAACCCATGGTGACACCAGTGTAACAAGCATATTGACTCTTCTGTACAAAGCTTTATGCCCCTTATTAAGCCCAATGTGACAACACAGATCTTTGGGAATAAAAAGTGAAAAAAACTTTAGAAATGTGCTCTATGTGGTCCACTTGGTCTGTGGTATAACCCACATAATGTCCCTTTAAGGATAAATGGGTTTGGGTTTTTATGGGTGAAGTCTACTCTTAAAACTACTCAGAGTATTCAGAATGCTGCTGCACGTGTTCTGACAGGAACCAAGATCAGAGATCACATCTCTCCCATTTTGGCTTCCTTGCACTGGCTACCTGTTAAATCTAGAATAGAATTTAAAATTCTTCTCCTTACATACAAAGCTCTTCATGGCCAGGCACCATCATATCTGAAAGAACCCATAGTACCTTACTACCCCCTCTAGAACACTGCGCTCTCAGGATGCTGGGTTCCTTGTGGTTCCTATAGAAGTTAAGTTAGTGCTGGCTCAGGCCTTCCCTTAGTTATGCTGCCATAGGACTAGACTGCCGGGGGACCCCCCCGTCTCTTTCTGGGTTATGCCTAGTCAGGCATGGTACTGGTTGAAGATGTAGTCGCATCTCCCTTTACTGACTTTGGGCTGTGCAAATAAAATCTGATTTGATTTGATTTTTGATTTGATTTGAAAAGTGTTGACTGTATCTGCCTCCAGACAAGAACTTCAGTTTTGTCTGAATTTAACGTCAGAAAATTGTATCATTCAATTGTCATCCAACTTTTTACATCCCTAAGATGCACGCTTGCAGTTTGGCTAAATGATTGGTTTCATCAGGCTTGATCGATAAATATAATTGGGTGTCGTCAGCATAACAATGAAAATTAATGGAGTGATTCCTAATAATGTTCCCTAGAGGAAGCATATATAGACTGAATAGAAGTGGTCCTAGTACAGAACCTTGTGGGACTCCATGACAAACTTTGGTATGTATGGAGGATTCATCATTGACGTGAACAAACTGAAATCGATCTAAAAAATATTAATATAAATACTTAAACCAGCTCAGGACGGTTCCTTTGATGTAAAAGAAAAGAATTTGATGGTCAATGGTGTCAAATGGTGTGCAAGATATATATGTGTGAGAGAGAGATAGTGTTAACATGGAGAGAGAGAGAGAGAGAGAGAGAGAGAGAGAGAGAGAGAGAGAGGTGGAGTAACAGAGGGTGTTGGGCTCAGAGGTTTATCTACAGGAGAGTAAAGAAGAAGAAGAAGACGGGGGAAGGAAGGACAGAGCAGGATATCAGAGGAGATTATCAGAGACAAAGAAGAAGAAACAGAAGATAAGACAGAAGAAAAAGAAGACGGACAGAGGAGAAGGACAAGTTCAACATTTTACCACCTCTTTCAGCAGATTATCAAGAGTCAACCTGGAGACAGGTGGAGAGAGACAGGAAACATTACCAACAGGTAAGTAACACAATGGGAGAGACAGACAGACAGGCACACACACACACACACAGACAGACAGACAGGTATTTAAAATATAGGATTTGTAATAGATTACTCTCAGTGTACTAGATTACTGGAGTGGCCTTGTTTTAAATAAAGTTCAGTTTGAACACAGAGCAATAATCAATAGTCAACTAATACTTCAGAGGTTCCTAATATACTGGACCTCAGTAAAACAGAGAATACAGTAGGTTATTATATTAATATATAAAAATATAAATATTAAACGTGTTTGGAGGTCTGAGATGATCAGACAGTTCAAATCCATGAAGAAGAAACATTTTAATAAAGAAGAAATATGGAGGTCTCTGAGTCTCAGTTTAATCAGCTGTGGGGTCAGACACAAATAAACAGGCAGACAGAGAGAGATACAGACAGGCAGAAGGGGAGACAGGCAGAGCAAGAGACAGGCAGACAGAGGCAGACAGACAGACGGGGCAGTTCAAATCCGTGAAGAAGAAACATTTTAATAAAGAAGAAATGTGGAGGTCTCTGAGTCTCAGTTTAATCAGCTGTGAGGTCAGACACAAGCAAACAGACAGACAGGCAGAGAGAGAGAGAGTCTGAATCTGACTGAATCCAACTGACTGTGCCTGAATCCAACTGATTGTGCCTGAATACGACAGAACACGACTGATTGCAACTAATTACAACTGATTGATTGTGATTGTTTGATTGTGACTGAATGCAACTGATTGTAATGGAAGACTGAATCCAACTGAATTTGACTGACTGTGACTGAATACGACCGTATGCGACTGATTAAATCTGACTGAACGCGACTGATTCCTTCTGATTGCGATGGAATCAGAATGAATGCGACGGAATCAGACTGATTATGACTGATTGCATCTGACTGCAACAAATTAAATCCAACTGATTATAACTGATTACGACTGAATCCAATCAGGTTATTATCTGTGACAGTCGGTCACAGTCACAACTTTGCTGTTTTCTTTGCAGACTTGTGGTGGGCGGAGCATCTTCAGGTTGCCTCATTGCCTTGCTACCATGACAACCACAAGATAACCAGCAGGTTACCATGACAACCACCTGTCTGAGGAAGGTTGAGTTGAACTGAACTCGTGGATTCAAAATGTGGGAGGTGACTTTGAGACGTGACCTCCTGATGAACTTCCTGTCTGTTTGATTGTCAGTCCACCATGTCTCACCTCATCACCCGGCTCCTCACGTGGCTCCTCCTCTGGCTCCTCACCCTACTGGTCCTCCTGCTGGTGCCCTGCAAGTGTCAGACCGGTGGACAGTTTGACGTGTGTCGGTCTCTGCGCAGCTCGGAGGGCGGGCCAGGGTGGGAGTTTTATGCCTGTCAGCCTCTACCTGCCAACATGAAGGAAGTGATGCAGATCAGAGTCGACCCACCCGGCATCACCTGTGGAAACCCACCTGAGAGGTTCTGCACACTGGTCAGTTACACACACCTGAACACACACCTGAAAACACACCTGAACACACACCTGGTTTAGCGTAAAGTCATCAGGGTCACATCACAGCATTTGGCTACAGGCAACCCATAATGCAACACTCTGATGATGTATTTGTTCATATAATCAGTGTTACTCAGCTGTCAATCATCTCATGACCCCTCACATTTACCATGTGACCTCCTGAGGGGCACACACACACACTCTCTTCCTGCTGTCTGTCTAATTGTTCCTTTGGGAAACTGAAGTCTGTGTGAATTATTGATAAATGTAACAAATTAAATGATGATGATGATGATGATGATGATGATGATGATGAAAGTGTGTTTTAACCCTTCTTTGACTCACCTGCTGTCACACTCTGTTTAATTAGCTCCAGCTTGTTAGCATTGGCCCATTTAATCTTCAGGTGTCTGTTAATCTGTTCATGACAGTTGGCAGCAGCAGCTAAAGTCAAAGGATGAACCTCCAACACACTCTGAGCAGATTAACACGTGTTAATCCATCTCTCCACACATGTTAGTGGGACACACACACAGACTGAAACACACTGATTTTAATTAATTCATGTTGCTTTCGGGTGTCTGTAAAACAGAGAATTTACTATATGTACACCCTCAACCAACACTATTCATATGTCCCATGGTCCCATGTTGATAATGATAATCATAAACAGCATAAATATGATGATAATGGATAGATCCGACCTGAATTGGACTTTCTAGGCCTGAATGTGTTTTGAACGGGACCAACATGGTCTTAAAACACGTTCAGAGTCACAGCTTTTCAGTGATGTTCCCTGCTGGTAGAATGAAGAATGAGTCCTCGTCACGTCAGCATGACAGTTCTGTTTGTTTGTTTGTGATTCTGCAGGAGAACCCATATCTGTGCAGCGATGAGTGTGACGCCTCCAGCCCTGACCTGTCTCATCCTCCTCAGCTAATGGGAGACCGAGAGAGGGGAGGGCTTATCACTTACTGGCAGACAGTCACATGGTCCAGGTATCCTGAGCCCCTATTGGCCAACATCACTCTGTCCTGGAACAAGAGTCTGGAGGTGGTTGATGACATCATCATCACTTTTGAGTATGGCCGACCAACCAGCATGGTGCTGGAGAAATCTCTGGATAAAGGTGATTGGTCAGTGAGAGGCTGAAATTGTTTAGAGTGTCATTAACTGTCATTAATCAATACTTGTACATCAGGTCTCACGTGGCAGCCGTATCAGTACTACGCTGACGACTGTCTGGAGGCGTTTGGGATGTCTCCAAAACGGGTCTCCGATTTAGCGCCGAGTAACTTGACCCGGGTCATCTGTACTGAGCAGTACTCTCGCTGGGTCGGGGCAAAGGTGGGTAACTCCAACTGAACCTAGTCATAGTGTGAAAGACACAGGTTGGAACTCATTAGTCTGATGACCAATCATCAAAGAGCAGTGTACTTTCCCTGACCAATGAATGAGAAGCATGCCAACTGACAATCAGTGTTTGGCCAATAGGAAGAGAAGATCGTGGTGTTCGAGGTGCGTGCTCGCTTTGGAGTGTTTGCAGGTCCAAAGTTGATCAACATGGACGCCCTGTACACCCGGATGGAGACCATGAAGGGTCTGAGAGACTTCTTCACCTTCACCAACCTCCGCCTGCGACTGCTTCGCCCGGCACTGGGAGGGACCTACGTCCAGAGAGACAACCTGCTGAAGTACTTCTACGCTATTTCCAACATCGACGTACCTGCCAGGTAACAACCATCTACATACGCTAACAACCAGCTACACCTGCTACCAACCAGCTACACCTGCTACTGTGTGTCTCCTGCAGGTGTAAGTGTCACCTGCATGCGTCTCAGTGTGTGTTACGTGATGCAACGCTGCAGTGTGAATGCGATCACAACACGAGTGGACAGGACTGTCAGCGCTGCAGCCAAGGGTTCAAGTCCAGTAGCTGGAGACCAGGATCCTACCTGCCATTCCCCAGAGGCACTGCCAACATGTGTAGGCACCTGAACACACACGTCACCTTGGATACTAACATTAAAGTTGACTCACAGCAAGTTTCTTTTTCAGGTGCAGGGGCAGAAACAACAACTAGTAAGTAGAAAATCTGTCTACCTGTCTGTTTGATCACATGTCTACCTGTCTGTCTGCTCACCTTTTTACCTGTCTGTCTGATCACATGTCTACCTGTCTGTCTGCTCACCTTTTTACCTGTCTGTCTGATCACATGTCTACCTGTCTGTCTGCTCACCTGTTTACCTGTCTGTCTGATCACATGTCTACAGACCTGCTCACCTCTGTCTGGTCAGGGTTGCATCATAAGATAAAATCCAAACTGTTTCGAACCAGATAGACTGATAAGATTTGCTCTTTACTGTTGTCATGGTGACCAGACATTTAATCAGACAACACATTCGACTGTCAGGAAAGGTTCTTCTTCTGATCCTATAAGATGCAACAGTGATCCAAACAACAACAGAACCAATAGAACAGTACAAAAACAATAGAGAACAGTAGAGACCACTAGAAACACAAAAGAGAACAGTAGAAAAGTAGAATGTTGTGGTCTGTGTCAATGGCTGAATCCACATGATCTTCTCAAACTTGAACTCAGAGTCTCTAAATGTTCATATTGAGTTCTCAGACTCATCAAAGTTTAACTGGAACTGGACCAGATGTGAACACCTGAAACGAGTGAACATGTGCATTCAATTCCAGGGACATGAGAGTCCAGTAAAGGTCTCTGTAGAACCAGTCTCCACATCAATACTACCTTCTGATTGTTTGGCTTATGTCTCTGGTCTGGTAGACTCCAGAATAACTGATACAACTGTAGATCTCCAACAAGAAGGGCCAGATCAGGTCTGGGCAAACACCTGCCGGACACAGGGGGTATATCACGGTCTGGTGTACAGGTACACATCAGGAAGGGCAGACATTCATGTTCTGTACTTTGAATCAGGGCAGCAGGGTTCACTGTAAGTTCATAACTAGCAGGCCTAAAAAAACTTCCCCAGAATGAACCCTATCCCATTGGACTCACCAGAAACCCTCTAGAGGCTGTAGATTCAGACTTCAAACTCTGGAAGTCAGGGTACTCATTCGGCTGCTGTCTCTATTGTGAATAATGACCGTCTATTCTCAGGTGCTGGATTAGTTTCAGGAGGTTCAGTCCCAGATCAGGGTTTTGGAGGGGGGTCGGGATGTTCTGGAGGTTCAAGTCTCTGTGATGTGAGGGAAACTGTCTGTTTCAGATACATTCATTATTTTGGAGTCTCCAGTCTGCCTGCATGTGTTGGTGGTATTTTTGTGGTTAAAGTGCTTTAAAGGTCCTGGTGTTGAAGGTTCTGTAGTGGTCAGTCAGGATCAGAAATCAGAGACTGAGCTTCACTAAAGAGACCTAACTCTTCTTCTCTGACAGCATCCGGTGACTCTAAACCAGCAGCACCTAACAGACCTGCCTCATCAGATGGAGTGACTGACATTACTACTACTACTACTACTGAGGCTTTCATAAGGACTGACACGACAGTAACTACTAGTGCTGCGCCTACTGACATTACTCCTAATACAGACAGTACTACAACTATGTTTATGTACACAGTTATTTCTGATGCAGCTCCTACCAGCACAGTGATTCCAATAAGTACTTCAACTAATGCTGACACCTGGAGTATTAGTACTGCAGAGAGTAGTGATACTGTGCCTGACTATGATCTTATGATCAGTACTACCCTGACTGACACCAGTTCTACAATATACTTTATTGGTACTGGTGATACTGATGACTTTGCTAAGGCTGGTTTAGACTCTACTACTGAAACAGTTGACCGTGGTACTACAGTTTTCACTACTGTCAGTAGTACTGTTAAGACTATTGATGTGTTTCCATACTTTAGCAGAACAGTAGGACCTACAGTGGACATGGCTCCATCCAGAAGCCCAGCTCTGGTGACTGGGGACACTCTGTATAAACCAGTTACCACAATACCAGACTCTGTCAGTCCCAGCACCACTATTAGCCTCACTGACTCTGAAGTGTCTATTTATGACCCAGTGACTCCACCTTTTGACTCCACCCCCTCACCTGACAGCACAGACTCCACCTTCTCTAGGACTGGTACTACCAACCTGATCACTGGTACTACCCTACCTGCTGATGGTAGTGGAACATCAACTGGAGAACCAACAACGGCAACCATTCCAGAAATAACCCCGGACAGTGACGGGGCTCCTTCTGGATCCACTGGGTCAACCCCAACCTATCAAGCTGGAGATTCTTCATTTGCAGCAGGAACTGACACAACTTCTCCTGATGTTCCTCCAGAGATGCTGATGAATGTACCACCTCCTGACTCACCTCTTCCTGATGAACCTCTGGAAGTACCTCTTCCTGATGAACCTCCTCCTGATATACGTCCTCCTGATGTATTTCTTGAAGTTCCACCTCCTGATGAAGTTCCTCCCGATTTACCATTTCCTGATGAACCTTTTCCAGATGTACCTCCTCCAGATGTTCCTTCAGAAGAGCCCTGGAGCCCTCCTCCAGGCACTGTGATAGATGTATTTTCTCCTGATGTAGCACCTCCTGAAGAATCTCCTCGTGGTGCTTCTGTAGAGTCTGTGTTGTCTTCTTCCGAAAAAGGAGGAGTTGATGCTGGACTTGACCCAAGCTTCACCACCTTAGATCGGTCTGACCCTGCTGATGATTTGGCTCCTGTGGACTTCACCTTCCCTTTTCTGGTTGACCCAAATTCGGTTAAACCTGAAGCAGATTCTGGACCAGAGTCTGTTGGTGATCTTGGGAACATTCCAGATGAAGACCTTGGATCTGATGACTTGGACTGGTCCTTCTTGGCAGAGTTAGACATAAAGGAGACAGGACTGGAATTAACTGGACCAGATTCACCTGAACCAGATAGCCCAAACAGAAGTCCAAACCCTCCACAAGAAGTCGATGATCCAGATCCTTCAGCAGCTCGGATGGAGGGAAAGTCATCTGGAAAGGATTCAGCAAGAAGGTCAGAGTCTGACGAAAAGACAGGAGATCAAAACAAGGAGAAAGGTACAGAGTGAGGCCCTGATTGGTCTATTTATAATGTAGTGTACAATATATCATCCTTTGCATATTCTGACATCATTCAGACAAATTCTGCCAACAAAAGGTCCAAATTACTCTCAGTGCTTTAACCCGACTGACATGGAGCAGGTATCAATGTTTTATAAAGACACTGAATGTCCAGGTGTGTCTCACAAAGAGACAACAACAACACAACTCTGTCATTCATTCATAGATTCCATGTAAACTAAAATATTTTCTGTCTGTTGAACCGAACAGTCACTGAGCCCAAACAGGAAACTAAAGAGGAAAGGAAGGACGATAGGAAGGAGGAAAGGAAAGAGGAAAGGAAAGAAGAAATGAAAGAGGAAAGGAAAAAGGAAAGGAAAGAGGAAACTAAAGAGGGAGGAGGGAAGGAGAATGAAGAGAAATTCTACGAAAAAAAAGGTACACGGATGAACAGATCTACCCCTATTGGCCCGTGTTAGTAACAGCAGTACATATAGTAGCAGTAGTAGTCCTCGTAGTATTAGCATCAGGAGTAGTACTTAAACGAGACACCTCCCTCTGCTGCTTGCTGCCTGTTGCCATGGTTACACACCTTGTTTTGTGTCCAAAGCAACCCAGAAGATTCTGATTCCAGGAGGACCAAAGTTCAGTCAGCTGTCCAAATTCACCTACGTCACCTTCCAGGGTAAGACCACCTCTGACCACTGGCTCCTGTACCTGTACAGCCAACTCACCTTTACGTGACTCCTCCCCCTGGTACATTAGACCCCTCCCTGATACACCAGACCCCTCCCCTGTTACATCAGATTCCTGCTTGTACAGACTCCTCCCCTCGTACACCAGACTCCTCCTCCTCATAAAGACTCCCCCCCTTGAAGAGGTGTACCTGTCAGGGTTAGTAGTTAATAAAAACAAACTCATGATGTCTCCTCATCTGCTGCCATCGTCATGTTTGTCTCACCTATTTCACCTGTCTGTCTGTTTGGGTTCACGCTGTGATGTGGTGGAGTTATGTACAGTGGGTGCAGCTTCTTTATCAACCATGCCTCTTCAGTTTTCTGTCTGTCTCTGTTTGTGTCAGACTGCGAATGTAATGGACACTCCAGCCGCTGCAGCTACATCGACTTCATCAACGTGGTCACGTGTGTGAGCTGCAAACACAACACGCGAGGACAGAACTGTCAGTACTGTCGCCTCGGTTACTATAGAAACGCTTCGCTATCTCTGGACGATGAGAACGTCTGTGTGGGTCAGTAACACACACACACACACATTCATGGTGATGGTGATGATGATGATGATGCTGTCTCTGTCCGCAGAGTGTGACTGTGATCTGGAGCGTAGTGTCTCTCCTCACTGTTTGGACTCCGGTCTCTGTCAGTGTAAACCTGGAGGTTCAGGGCGTCGCTGTGACTCCTGTCTACCTGGATACACCTGGAGAGGAGGCGGAGCCAGTTGCACAGGTACACAAAGCTTCAGAACAGTACACGCCTCATGTTTTATTAGTTAGTGTTAACGATGATTAATAATCAATGGTTGATCTCTATCAGAGAATGTGTGCGACGACGAGCGTTTGATTTGTCAGAATGGAGGAACCTGTGTCGACTTCCAGCGCTGTGATTGTCCAGAAAACTTCACAGGTTAGTGGATACCTGGTGATGTCACCGCTCATGATATCACAGTTGAGGTGTCTAATGATGTCATGTGTGCAGGTACGCTGTGTGAGAAGGGCGTGTGTCTGAAGAAAAATGGTTGTCTGGATGCTGATGGCTCCGCCCCCTCTCTGACCTCATACCTTTACCTGCTGACGCTCAGCTTGATCAGCTCCACCATCTGCTGACCACGCCCACTGACCCAAGGAACTGTTTCCTGTTGGGACAGGATGTGACATCACACCCCGGAGGACGTTCTCTGGCTCTCACTGGACAGGAAGTGACCTCATGTTGGATCGACAAGAAGAATTCTCATTCTCACTTCCTGTTTGTTGTCAAATCAATGAAAAACTTTTATTTTGTAAACAGGAAGTATCTGTGCTTCATGCCTTTTTATTTTATTGATCAGTTTAATTAAACAAGTTACTGATGTCACCATGTGGGCGGGCTCTAAACTTTTCATGTTATCAGGGTATAAAGTGTAACAAGAGTATTATCATAATGTTATCATAATGTTGTTATGATGTTATCATGTTACCATCATGTTATTATGATGTTATTATGTTATAAAAAGTCCTGATATCCTGTTTTATTGTGAAACAATAAAATTGAAATCAGAACTTTAAAAAGTTCTTATAGACGACGTTCAACTGTTTTGGTTCTGTGTGACGTCAACGATGTGACTGAATCTAAAGGAGGAGGCGGAGCCAGCTCAGAGAATGAACTCATAATGTCAATATGATTAACAGAATGTTCTGTGTAGCACAGCGTGCTGACGAAACTACAGTTCGCCTACAAATCTAACAGGAAGTAGAATGTTGTCACTTCCTGTTTACGCCAGGTCGCTGACAATAGAGTCGTGACGTCATCGGAGCGCGTCACTTATTCACAGCTGATCGGCAGCATGAGGGGACTGTGCCGCACTGGAGCGACCTTGTTGTTCGGAGCGGGAATCGGTGCCTCAGTGAGCCGCCTGTTGAACGTGTCAGGCGGCCATGAGGAGGATGACAGAGCCGGTCTGCTGAGCAGACTCCCGGTGGTCCCGGTACCGACGCTCCAGGCCGCCGAACTCACGGTGAGACCTGGAGTGTGTGTGTGTGTGTATGTGTGTTAATGTTTCTCCTCCTGACTCGGGTTCACTTCCTGGTTCACTGTGTCCAGGTGAGTCCAGGTGGGTCAGGTGCAGTGATGAAGTACGGCTTCCCCTCATTGGCCAATATCAAGACCAGAGAGTCGTATGTCACCTCGTACGACCCCCGGACACGCACTGCATCCTGGGTAATCGAGAGGCTGAACCCAGCCTCCCTGAGCGGCCCATCAGACAGGAAGTACTGTGAGTTCAGAGAAGATGACAGGTGAGACACACAGTTAACCTGTCGTCAGACAGACGGGTAAAACATGTCAAACAGACAGGTAACCTGTCTTTTCCGTGTCAGCGTTCACGTTTTTCACAGAGCGACAAACACTGACTACAAGGGGAGTGGCTTTGACAGAGGTCACCTGGCTGCTGCAGCCAATCACAAGTGGAGCCAGAAAGCCATGGACGAGACCTTCTACCTGAGCAACGTCGCACCGCAGGTAAAACACACACCTGTCGACAGGTAAACAAACACGCCTCCTCTGCCATCTCCCTGCCTTGACAGGTGTGTCAGGGTTCAGATAGGTTCATGTTCTGTGTGGTCTGTTTCAGAACCCTCACCTGAACCAGAACACCTGGAACAATCTGGAGAAAATGTGTCGCTCTCTAACCAAACGTTACCTGAACATCTATGTCTGCACAGGGCCGCTCTACTTGCCCAGGTAACACTTCTTCTTCTGTGGTGTGCAAGTGCTGTGTGGGAGGGGCTTCAGCATGACATCATCAGGTGTGTGTGTTTCAGGCAGGAGGCTGATGGGAAATTCTATGTACGATATCAGGTGATAGGACGAAACCACGTTGCCGTGCCAACGCATTTCTTCAAGGTGAGTTCACCTGTCCCATTTCCTCATTAACGGGTTAAGTTGTGTATATTTGACCTTTGACCTTACCTGTCTCCTCAGGTGTTGATCCTAGAACAGCTGGACGGCAGGGGGGTGGAGCTTCGGTCGTACGTTCTGCCAAACGAACCCATCGATGAGAAGGTTCCTCTGGAGCGCTTCCTGGTTCCCATAGAAACCATTGAGCGAGCGTCAGGACTGCTGTTTGTCCCGAACGTCATGAAGAGGACAAGCAGCTTGAAGGCCATCGCTGACAGATGAACTACACTACCCATAATTCACTGCTGCTCAGTGTACAGGAACAGACTGCATTACCCAGAGTCCTCCACTGCTGAATGAACTCATTCTGACTCTTCAGCGTGATCATGTGATGTCATTATCAAGAAACCGATCATGTGACATGTGTGATGTTTAATTAAAATAATTTTATAGTTTCAAACTTTCATTTGAGTGTTTCTATTGGCTGATCTGTGTCAGGTGTTCTAATCAGAGTGTGGTCACAGGTCAGGTGAACAGGAAGTTGTTTAATAAAATCACAGATGAAAAAATAAATTCACCAGAAAAATAAAAAAAACATGAAACTCAACATCGTCAGAACTTTCAAAATCAAACACTTCCTGTCCAGCACCTATCATTCATCATCCAGTCCAGGTTCATCCAATCACGTTGAAGGAAGGCCTGCTTTTTATTATTATTATTGTGATTAGTCTGTGCTTTAAGCTGACTGGACGGAGGTCAGATGACTGTCGTCGTCCTCCTCCTCGTTGGTAGTTAAGATATCTGACAGCAGGTATCTGTTCTCCTGCTCCTCCTCCTGCTGCTGCTCCTTTCTCCTCACCTTCTGCAGCCTCTCCTCCAGATGAGGACAAACGTTCACCTGCAGGAAATCGATGATCTCTGAAACAGGAAGAGGAAGTGAGACGCCAAAGACCTACATGTGTAAAATACATACACATATTTATACTCAGTATTGCAGTACTAACCTCCGTATGATAATCTGGTCCAGTTTGGAACTTTGGAAACTTTCAGTCGGTGAAAACTCTTCTGTACACACACAGGAGTAACTTTACTGCAACACAACACAGTACTACTGTTAGAGGAATGTAATACTACAGTAATACTAATGTTAGATTAATACTACTGTGAGAGTAATACTACTGCTGTTAGAGGTACTGCAATAATAGCACTGTTACTGCAGTAAGTGAGTGACACATACATAGTTTTAAATGGAATATAATAAAAGCACAAACATACAGACACATTACTCAAGGTCACACAAAGTCACGTGAGCCTTGGCTTCGGCTGACCTTTGGCTTCAGCAATTTCTCCACAACAGTAAGGTTAGTAAACACAGACATCAGCTGACTGTGGATCAGCTGACTGACCCTCTAACAGGAAGTGACAGCAACAGACAGGAAGTTTGATCTTTGACCTCACCCGACAGCCTCAGCGACTTCGTCCCAGTCGATGTCAGCAATGTCATCCACGCACATGTGATGCAACCTGAAATACGTGATGTCATCATTATGAAGGTATGAGTTTGTCTCGGTCTTGGTCATGGTCCCGATCATAGTCCCAGTCTCGGTCTCTGTCTTTATTTAAACAACAGGAAGTTCAGACTGAGTGATCTGATTGGACAAGAGTCACTGAGTGCTGATATCAAGAATCCCTGAACGACCTCAGTGTGAATATTAATAAAATGAATGATGAAGCTCCCGTTTAAAGACTCAGAGGAAGGGTTACTGTCAGGTGTGAGTCCTGGTCCAGGTGTGTCAGGTGGTCTTACGTGTTGATGAGGTTGATTTTAGCCTGAAGCCCTTCGGGTCCTCTGTTGAAGGTGCCGACACCTGAAGACAGTTTGGACTTCAGGAGGGTGAACCTGAAGCACAGAGTGTACTGAGTACGTGTCCAGACATGATCCTAAATACCAGTACAGAACCAGACCCAGCAGGTGTACTGACCATTTGAGTCGACACTGGCTCCAGGATCTGGTCTGGACCTTCTCACTGATTTCCTTCCAGGGCAGGTTGTTACACAGCTGGTCTCTGCTTAGACCAGATTCTGCAGAACTCTGCTGGACCAGATCCTCCAGGCAAGCCTTCAGAGCCGCCTTCAACCTGGACTCCTCGTCAGGACTCCACGGTCCCCGACCTGCAGCTGGAACCACATAAACAACACAGGTCATACTCTGCTGTGGTGATCTAACAGAACCTTGGAGAACCTTAGGTCAGGTTAAGTCGGATCACGTCGGATCTTACCGATGCTGGTGAAACGTTTCTGTAAAGCGTGGATGCTGCGACCGGTCTTCTCTGAGATCATCCTCCAGTTGTTACCATGGAGGTTTTGTAACTTCACCAGAGACTGGACCTCTTCCTCTGAGAACCTGACAGACCACACACCGGGTTCAGACACAGTAGAGGGTTCTGGTCTGACAACAGAACTAGACTGAAGTGAATGTGGACCTCTGACCTGCCCATGTGGTTCCTCTCGTCAAAGATCTTCTTCGCCCTTGTCAGAACTTGCTGACACGACCGAGGGATGCCCTCAGCTGAGAGACGGACAGGCAGAGAGACAGACAGGCATGAAGATGTTGTCGATGGTGAAGATGTTGTTGATGGTGTCATCAATGATGCGTTCACTTACCGATCCTTTCCATGAAGTTGTGTTGCACTCGCAGCTTCCTGATCTCCGCCTCCTGCTCTTTGAACCTCTGAGGAAACAGCAGCTGATTGGCTGAGCTGATTCCTGTCAGAACCAGGAAGTCCTCCACGTTCTGTCTGATGATCCGGTTCTCCTCCTGAGAGCACCGCCCCCGACGCAGACACACACCTGGACGACAACAGGTGAGTTTCTGGTTGTTTGTTGGTTTGCAGTACCTTGCTTTTACAGTATTAGTATCTTGTTGTCTGCAGTATTAGTACCTTGTTTTCTGCAGTATTAGTACCTTGCTTTTACAGTATTAGTACCTTGCTTTCACAGTTTTAGTATCTTGTTGTCTGCAGTATTAGTACCTTGTTTTCTGCAGTATTAGTACCTTGCTTTCACAGTTTTAGTATCTTGTTGTCTGCAGTATTAGTACCTTGTTTTTTGAAGTATTTGAAGCGCTGCAGATCGTATCTTAGCAGTTTTTTGATCTGGTCAGCTGACTTCTTTTTCAGGTCAGGTACAAACTCCAGAAGCTCCGCCTCCTGCTGATGGAAATACCTGACATCAAAGAAGTACTGTCAATACAACGCTCTGATTGGACCAGAGGAGTAGTGCGCTCTGATTGATACTCACTCTTCTTCTCTTCCTGTCTCCTCCTCGGCCTCTCCTTCCTGTGACATCACACCATCTCCCGTCTCTGCCCTGTTGTTGGTTTCCATGGAAATCACAGACTGCGTTTCTCTGGTGTTGTCAGCTGTTGCAGTGGCAATGGCCTCCTCACTCGGCCTGTACTTTTTTTTCTTCTTCTTCTTTGTTTCTGTGTTGCCAGTCTCCATGGCAACCTCTGTTTGCTCATCCTTCAACGTCCCGCTGTTGTTGGTTTCCATGGAAACCAGAGACTGTGTTTCTCTGTCGTAGTGATCTGTTGTTGCCTTGGTGACTCCCTGCTCATCACTTGGCCTGCTCTTTTTTTTCTTCTTCTTTTTTTCTGTCTCGCTGGTTTCTACAGCGACCTCCTCTCCATCATCAGGAGGACGACGAGTGAGCACCTCTTCCTCTCTCTTCCTTTTTTTCTTCTTCTTTGTTTCTGTCTCGCTGGTTTCTATGGTGACCTCTGTGTCCTCCGTGTCCTCCAACATCTTCTTCTTCTTCTTCT
>CM041737.1:26121576-26191576 GCA_023373845.1 Nibea coibor
CACACACAGACAGGACATCACTGCATGGGCTGAGGAACACTTCAACAACCATCAGCCACTTCATCTCTACTCCACTGACAGCTCAGACTGCACCACCAAGACTCCGCCATCACTTCACCACGTCTCCACCATGACTCCACCATGACTCCATCATGACTATGCCATCACTCCACCATACTCCACTATGACTCCACCATCACTCCACCACGACTCCACCATGACTCCGCCACCAAGACTCCAGCCAAGACTCCATCACCAAGTCTCCACCATGACTCTACCAAGGCTCCAGCCAAGACTCCACCACCAAGGCTCCAGCCAACACTCCATCACCAAGTCTCCACAAATGACTCTACCAAGACTCCAGCCAAGATTCCACCATGAACTCCACCAACACTCCACCATGACTCCACCATTAACTCCACCATCAACACCACCATGACTTTACTGACTCCACTCTCAACTCTACCATGACTCCACTATCAACTCCACCATCAACTCCACCAAGACTCCACCATGCCTCCACCATCAGCTCCACCACAACTCCACCAAGACTCCACCACGACTCCATGACCACTCCAGCTTGAGCTTATTTAAGGTGGACTGAGGTGAAGTGTAAATCTGTCCTGTGGTCTGATGAGATGCCGAGTCCACGGAGTTAAAGAGAGACTGTTCAGCTTGTTGGGTTAGCATTTAAGCTCTTTGTGCTGTTTTCAGTGTTTTCACATCATTTCACACATTGACTTTTAAAAAACTCTCTCTTTCTCTTGCACAGTTTTCACTTGAACCTGGACCTGGAGGAACTAAACCAGAACCAGACACAAGTCATCACATCTCATCGTCAAACGTTCATGAGGTGGTGAACATCTGCAAAATCATCAACATAATCTATAGCATCATCAACTAATCTATAACATCATTAATCTATAACCTTCTTCTTCTCTGTCCCAGATCATTACGTGAAAAAACAGGAAGTGACACATGACAGTAAGTTAATTTGGTTATTAGATTTAATTAGTGGACCATCAGTCAGCAGGATTTTCACCTGGACCAACACCTGCAGATGAACATCTTCTTCACTGGCTTTAATAAGGTCACACAGGATGTCGACATAGTAATCATGATCCTGAAGGCCAGCAGTGGTTCTGGTCTCAGGTCAGACCAGCAGAGTGTGACACAGTCTGGATTCTGGTCTCAGTCTGAACGCTGATACACAAAAACATCCAGAAACAACAGTAGTAGTAGTGCTCAGTAAAGTCCGTCCATGTGGGGACCTGACAGACCTGTCCAGACCCTCATCTTTATCAGTGGTGATGATGATGATGGCGGTGGGAGGAGTCAGTTGAGTGTTTGTGAAGTGAGGCTCTCTGCTCATCCATCCTCCTGGACTGAACCCTTTGAATCAAACCGAAGAAGTCCTCCTGACCTTCAGGAACTGAACTCACCACATCATCCAGGTCAGGAAGGGAGCACCTCTGGTCCTCCATCCTGTCAGACTGCAGACAGACAGGCAGTGAGACAGACAGGCAGCAAGACATAAGGTACATGGTGAGTAAGACAAGCAAGTCAAATCCCCTGATCCTGAACATCTCTACACCATGTTCCTCGTTTGTTCACTGAACCACACCTGTCTCTCCATAAACCTCCAGCTAAACGAGTAAATATATCCTGTCTCCTGTTCCTCTCTGAACCTTGTTCTCGTCTGGACCATGTTCCTGTCTGAACCTTGTCTGGGCCTTGTTCTTGACTAAACCTTGTTCCTATCTGGACCTTGTTCTCGTCTGGACCTTGTTCTTGTCTGTCTCCTGTTCCTGGCTGGATCCTGTTCTCGCCTGGACCTTGTTCTTGCCTGGACCTTGTTTCTGTCTGGACCTTGTTCTTGTCTGTCTCTATGGAAAAATTACCCTATCTTTATTCAAGAGCATAGATTTTCAGTTTGAGAGCATGATTTCTCCTTCTCGCACTCAGATTTATTCTCCTCGTGCTCACATTTTGTGCTCGCATTCAGATTTCTGCTGCTTTCTTTCAAAATATGTGCTTGGACTCAAAACATCACATGCTTGCACTTACATTTCTTCTTCTTGGACGCAAACATTTCGCTCACACTCAAATATGTCCTGTGCGCACTCAGATCTAATGTCTATGTGCTCAGATCTCAATTCTAATGCACTAATGCTCAGAACAAGCAACTCCTCTCAGGTTGAAGTGTCTGCTCAGACTGAAGGATGTCCCACCCTGCGCTTAAATTAGTGTGTTTCACCAGAGTGTGGCCCAATCTTGGGTGTGTTCCTTCACCCTTTTTAAGTGCTCTGTAGGGGCAGGTATATGATCTGTTTGTAAAACTGCTCCTCTCTTAAAATTCACCAATTTACCATATTACCCAGCTATTTGAATCATCACCTATTTAAGACACCAGCTTTATTATGTATAATTAATCTTAAATAATCCTAAAAAGACTTTTTCCTTTATTTCCTAAATTTTATATTAATGGGATATATTTTATATACTATAAATACTCTTAGTGGCACAACAGTGTTATGACAGTTGAATGGTTAAGTACACTGCTATCTATTGCATTTAGAACCATGGGACACCAGTTTGCATCCTGGCTGCCGCACTCTTGCTGCATGTCATATTATGATATGAGCACAAGAAGGAGAAATCATGCTCTCAAACTGAAAGTCTACACTCTTCAATAAAGATAATTCTTCCATATGTCTCCTGAAGGACTGATCTGACAGTTTAGTTCCCTTTAAGTAATGTCATGTCATGTGTCTTTGCTGTCTCTGCTGGTACCTGGTAGTGTATAAGCATGTAGTAGAAGTCCAGACTAGGTATGGTGGGCTGGTCAGGGCTGCAGGCCCCACACAGCGTAGTTGGTCCTGGGTCAGGCAGCAGGCTAAGGCTGGCTCTCTGGTCATCCAGTCTCTGACCCTGACACTCCAGGATCAGGTCCAACAAGGTGTCTGGCTCCTCCTGCTGGCTGCTCCGATGCTACAACAACAACATAGAGAAAGTCAGGACCGTAACCTGAACCTGAACCCTCTGGTTCTTTGAAAAAAACAAGTGTCAAAAAACCTGATGGAGAGAAGTCAACGAAGTCAACTCCCAAGATGCATTACATTTACAAACAACCAGTCACAGAGCTTCACGTTCACTGTAGTTGTAGTTACCTTGCTCCTTGAAGTTATTGTTCTGGTTCTGGAGCTCACAAGAGAGCCAAGGCTTTGACCCCTGGGCCCAGTGGAGCTGCCTTCAGCACCAGCTACAGGAGTTACAAGACCTCCCAGGTTCCTGAGGGGTGAGGTGGAGACTGAGGTCCTGGGAGCTGGGTGAGGCTGAGGAGCAGCACCAGTACTAATGGGACTGGATCCCAGCCCACCCTCCAGATTGCCATTGCGGTGAGGGGGTGAAGAAGGTTTGGGTGTGGTCCCTTTGATCATCCTGTTCTGGTGTGAAGGTGAAGACAGGTCAAGAGGAGGTAAACCTGAGAGCTTTTTGTCAGCCATATTGTAACCAAGGAGGTGTGGGCGGGGCTATATCACTGCTCTGTGGGAGGAGTTACACCTGGACAGAACAGAAACAGGAAGTGAGACACCAAGAGGCAGAGTTGCAATTCAGGTAATGTCTGTTTTCTAAGGCTTACTTGACCAACCTAACATACTTGACCTAACCAAGCTAATCTAACTAGCTAACATGACCAAGCTAACCTAACAAAGATAATCTAACCAAGCTAACATGACCAAGCTAACAGAACACAACTAACCTCCATACTGTTTGTTAAATAAAGTTTTCTGACCATTACTTCACCTCCTGTTTGTAAAGTTTTCTTCTGTCTCTCCGTGTTTTCATGTCTCTCTCTTCTTCTTCTTCTTCTGTTTGTTCGTTGTCTCGTTTTTGCCCCGACTAAAATGTGTCGATGGGCTGATCAACACACACACAAACACACACACGCTAACACAATGAAAGAGGACAAACTCCCCCTCTGGGCTTACATCACGGTCACTATGACAACCAAAGAGAGGCTTCCAAATCCTGCCTCCCAAACACACACACACACACACACACACACATTCCTGCATTGTTGAGATCCATTCAGTTGAACCAGAGAGCTGCTGAGGGCCTCAAACACACGCTAACATACACACACACAGTGTGTATGTGCATTTAATGTTGTTGTCAATAAAGTTTCTTTGAATCAGACCACAATTCTGGAGAACAAACCGAGATGAGTCCAAAAGGTTCATTAGCAGATGATAACAAGGAGGGTTTAGTCTGAGGACATCATGGACTCGACTGATTTGAACAGGGACACAGGAGGAGCTTCCTTCAGTCTGTTGTCTTGGAGGATGACTGGACTGACTCACCTTGTTGTCCATCGGTGCAGGAATCTGGTGTCAGGTCCAGTGAATGGTTGTCACTGTCAAAGGTCTGGAATACAACCATGTCTGAAGAGACTGAGGTGATGTTGCACAGAGGTAACGGTGCTTTCCTGAGAGGGAAGCAGGAGATGAGACACCAGTGATTGGACTGATAAGCATACTTAATCCATGGGAGGTGATCAGTCCAGACCACAGGACTTTAGTCCACCATGCGCCGACTCTCCATCTGACTGTTGGTCTTCAAATGAAAGCCTGATGAGAGTTGAACTCTAGCAGAAGTTGTCCACACCTGGGACACCTGAGTATCAAACAGGGTCAACCATAGTGAGGATGGTGGTAAACCGGTAACAAGGGTGATGTGGAACCAAGGATAACTGGGAATGAGTGGTCAGGGCTTATCTGCTTCCACAGGAGGGTTCAAACATTTATTATTGGAGCGTACTTTCTACCCCCCCATGGTTCACAGGCAACAGAGTTAAGACAAGTCTCAAAGTCAGAGACAAGTCCGTCGAGTCTTTGTGGGCCATGTAGGACCAGGACAGGAACTCCCAACAACAGAGACATTGTCATACTTTGTCGTCCAATCAGGTCACTTGAATACATTCAGATGTTACCACAGCAACATCTGCAGCCACCTGATGCTGCTGTCAATCATCCTGACATCATCACTGTGCTGCTGCAACGAGAGAGAGAAGAAGAAGCACAGTAGAGTAAAAAACAGCACAAGAAGAAGAAGAAGAAGGAGGAGGAGGAGATGATGACTGAAGTGAAGGAGTACCTGTCTCACCATCACATCCCTCAGCTGTTGGAGGTAAGACACAATTAATCAGCTGATTTCTATTTCTGATCAAGAGAAAACAAAACAGATTGTTTCCTTGATGACACTCTCTTCTTGTTTTTCTTCATTATTAACAGCTAATCAATTATTCTGTTTATACATTTTATTATTAATTATCGATTGTCATGTTACAACAACAGACCAGCTCCTGGCGGTCCTCAGTCATGTTTATTTTTAGACCGGACTGATACCACCATCTGAGCTTATGACCCTCGAGGCAGTCACAGACATTCATTAAACTAATTACTGTCATTCAGAGTCTGTTAACAGGTTTGCTGTACCATCACCCTGAGGACCCCATCGGCTTCCTGCAAAGCTGCCTGATCAAAACCAGACAGCTGGGGGGTCCTGAGGCCATCACCTGGGATGCTTTCATCCCTGTGGTGAGAAACCAACTGAGCCCTGGATCCCCTAAAACAACATCTCTACCCCCAATACCATCACTACCCCCAAGAAAACCCCAGACAACACAAACACCACCTCCAAGACCCCAAATACCCCCCACAACACCATCAATGACCCTCAAAACAACTCTACCCCTTAAAGCTCCATCAGTACAACCAATAAAACCCCAGACATCCCAACCAGCATCCCCAATACCTCTTATAACAGGACCAATACCCCCCAAAACAACAATGATACCCCCTATTAAACCACAAATAGCCCCACCAAGATATTCTGGACATCCAAAGCCCAAAACATCTGTTGAACCCAAAGTCCTCATCCAAGCTCCAGCTGGACCTGCATCAACCGCCCAACCTGTCCACATGGAAATGAAGGAACGAGACCCAAAGACCTTCAACACAGAGGGTAAGATACCTGACTAACAAATGTTTGACTCTCTGGGAATTCAAGAGGTCTACATCACCAAGTTCACTTAGAGTTCATGTTTTTAGGATTTTGGCTCATCTGAAGGTCCAGTTCTTCAGTTCCTCAGGAGGTCTAGTTCCTCAGTTCAGTTCCTTAGGAGATCCAGTTCTTCAGTTCAGGTCCTCAAGAGGTCTAGTCATGAGGGGTCCAGCCTGAACATATGCTAGACTTTGTAGTAGCAGTGTCAGAGACTCTTCTCACTGTCTCTCCTTCCAGCTCCTCATCCTGGCCCTCCTTCTTCTCCAGTTCGGTCTCAGCTCTCCATAGACTCAGACTCTGACTTGACAGAAAGTTCTGGACTGCGGCAGGAAGTCAGCATCATCCGTCCTCAGAAGCCCCTCATCATCTTTATCATTGGTAAGAGGTCCTCAGGTCTCAGGCTCGGTGGTTGAAGGTTTTGTTCAGCGGTGTGAGAACTGATTTTGAAAACTTCAGGTGGTCCAGGAAGTGGGAAGGGAACTCAGGCGGCAAGGCTGGCTCGATGCTTCAGCTTCAGAGTCATCTCATTGGACGAGCTGCTCAGGAGACAGCTGTTAAGCCACGCCTCTCCCAGCAGGAAGTGGAAGGTCATTTCAGAAATGATGGGTCACGGAGAGCTTGGACCACAGGTTAGTCAACACACCTGAACTCTGAACCACCACCTGAACTGTGAACAATTAACACCTGAACCCTAACCCAGACCCTCAACACCTTCCTGTCATGTCATCAAATTTAGGAGGAGACAATCTCAGAACTGAGGCGACAGCTGATTGATCGACAGGAAGTCCGAGGGTTCATTGTGGAGGGATTCCCTCGAGATGTCCACCAGGCTCTCTGCTTCCAGGAACAGGTACACGGGGGTCTATCAGAGAGACCAAATCCTGTGTGAAGTCTGACCAATAAAAACAGATCTGTGTTGTCCCGCCCTCTCTGTGTTCAGATTGGCTCTCCTGATGTGGTGATGCTGCTGCTCTGCTCCAATGAGACGCTGCGCTGTCGTCTTCAGCGACGAGCCGCCCAGCTCGATCTCCTAGGAGACAACAGCCATGCCCTCCGGAGACGCCTGGAATCGTTTCAGAGAGACGCCGTGTCCGTCAGGAGATACTACAGACAGCTACACCTGCTGACCCAGGTACACTTACTGACACACCTGCTCACGCACCGACTGACAAATAGCTAACATATGCCAACTGTGCACAGGTGGATGGAGATGCAGACGAGGACGTAATCTTTGCTGATCTGAGTTCAGTCATCAGAGAGAAACTGAAGGATTCAGGTACTGATTGATTGATCAGTTATTGGTCTATCCTGCATCATTGATCATCAGTTATTGATTTGTTTGTGTGTCTTCAGGTCCTGCTGATATTCCAGAATGCAGCAATGCAGTCAGATCTGTCAATCAGTAACACAATTTGTGTTCATCTTGAACCAATCAGTGATCAGTACAAGTGTTTTACCTATTTGTTACCTGTGTGATGACATTCTGCTCTGTGAGTTAATTTCAGTCTAAAACAGGAAGTGATGTTCTATGAATAAAAATAATTGTGTCTGATCTGATGTGTGATCAATAAATCAGAGGATGTCATTGATTGTATGACAGGTGATGTCAGGTGTGTTTTTATGTTCAGTATCTTTAAATGTCAGCAGTGTTTGAAGGTCACAGACAACAGAGAAATATTAAAAACACATAAGACAAACAGGACAGAAACATGTAATAAAACATGTCAAAAATGGAAAAAAAGTAAAAATGTATGAAACTTAAAATCATGTGAAAAGTTTTAAATATTAAACATGTCAAAAACATGTAAGAAATAAACTATAGAACAAACTTGTTCCAAAATGTTTGCATTGAAACTTTGAGAATAATGTCGTGATTTTTAAAGTCATGTGACATGTGATCATCATATTAAAACCTTCAGATCTGAAATCTTTAATATGTTTTATTAAACTTTTGGCTCATCGTCTCTCTGATGAATGAACATGTTAAAGGGCTGGTTCACTCTAATCTCTGGAGCCGCTCTATTTAAAGACACACAGAGCATCATGGGTAATCACTGTCCTTATCACAGCAGGAATGTTCATGAACACATGTCAGGAGACCCAAATAGAGTGAAGGGGGACAGAAAGAGACAAGGGCAGGGTGAAGGACAACCAACACCACACCCATAATGGACCACAGGTCGTGTGACCCTTCATCAGACCTCATCCGGCCTCAGGTTGGAGCTGTGTAGGCTGACCGTTGACCCTCTCACGTCAAACTCTGGACCATCTTTGTGGACCATTTTCACATGAAGACAATTAGTCCCCACACCCCCAAGCTGAGTGTGGTGCGATTGGTAGGTTGTTGTCATGGTAATAGGTCTGCCTCATGTCCTGGTCTGGCTCAGACCGGCTCTCTTATCTCTTCAAGTGTTTCTATTCCAGTTCACCTCCATCTTTGGTCTGCTGCTCTCTCTCCTGCCTCACTCATCCCTCTTTGCCGCAATATAAAACACCGTCACCACCGCCTCCGTCTGTCCTCTCAGCATCATGGCTCCTAAGAAAGTGGAACCCAAAAAGACGGAGGTGAAGAAGATGGAGGTGAAAAAGGAGGAGCTTGCTCCACCTCCCAAACCCACAGAACCAGTTCCCAAACCTCCTGAGGTGGACCTGAAGAGCATCGTGGTGGAGTTCACCCCGGACCAAATCGAAGAGTTCAGAGATGCCTTCACACTGTTCGATGAGACGCCAGCGGGTGAGATGAAAATCACCTACGCTCAGTGTGGAGACGTGATGCGAGCACTCGGGCACAACCCCACCAATGATGATGTCCTGAAGGTGCTGGGGAGGCCAAAGGCGGAGGAGCTGCATGTCAAGCTGCTGGACTTTGACACCTTCCTGCCCATGCTGCAGCATGTGGCACGCTCCAAAGAACAGGGCACTTTTGAGGACTTCGTGGAGGGTCTGAGGGTGTTCGACAAGGAGGGCAATGGCACAGTGATGGGCGCTGAGCTCCGCCATGTCCTGTCCACACTTGGAGAGAAGATGACAGAGAACGAGGTCGACCGGCTGATGGTGGGACAGGAAGACTCCAACGGACACATCAACTACACCGAGTTTGTCAAACATATCCTGGCCGGGTAAATGCTGCTGATGGGTTCTGATTCTGAGGTTCTGTCAGTCTCTGAATATTTAATGTTGAATAAACGTCTTCAGTCATTCTTGTGTCATCATGTTTGTCTGCAGAGATTTGTGTGTAATCAGGAAGTGTAAATCTTCAAAGCCACAGAGGTTCTGTTCATTCATGAAGTGCCAGTGAAACAAACTGTATATCAACATGAATATGAATCAAACCAACAACAGCCGTTAATGTCAGACACACTTAACGTTGGCAGAACGTTCCAAAATAAACATATAATTAGTTTGATGTGAACTAAAGCTGCGCTGTCCATTTAAGAAATATGACATCTGAACAACTCATTACATGTCCGAAACAACAGAAAAACTGAAGAATAAGAAGTAGGAGGGCGTCCATCATCATTGTTTATTGTTTCCTGCAAACAACCTACGTTTAACCTTTCTTTAGTCATCTTTTGTTACAGTAACAACATTAATAGAACATTTAACTAATGTCAGATGAGGTGCACTAAAACAGACTGTCACTGTGATCCAGACGTTCTGCTGGTTCTGACTCAGTCTGACGACACACTAACAGCAAAATGCTAACATCAACATGCTAATCTCTTTAGCAGGTATAACATCCACCATCTTAGTTTAGCGTGTTAGCATGCTAACAATAGTTAATTAGCAGGAACAATCAGAGCTGTTAGCATGATTCAAACATGTCAACAGAGACACTTAACGTGATCATTTAACACATGGGATCATGTAACCTTCGCGTCACAGGAAGTAAAAATAAAACTAAAAACTTTGTTGATTAAAGTCGATTATTAATTAAAGAAAATTAAAATGATTCAATGTGTCAATAAAAAGTAAAAATCTGAGCAGCAAACACTGGAGACCACATTTCCCATAATGCACCTGTTGCCTGGAGCTGAAGCCAATCAGAGGCTCTGATCTTGGGGTCTCCTCCTCACTCATGATTGGCTCACATGCCCAGCTTGGCTCTAATTCACTGACTCTGTCATCTCTGTGCCCCGATTGGTCAGCTGAGTGTAGAGGCGGGACCTGAGGAAGCGTGGGTAGCTGTCAGCCTCCATCAGGCCATAGATCTGATCCTGGGCCAGCTGGAAGGAGGTGGGACTAACGCCAAGATGCAAGCTCTGATTGGTGGATTCTCTGACAGACGAGTCTACGTTGACCTGGAGACAAATGGCAGTGATGTCACATGACCAATCAGACCAATCAGAGGACAGACAGGTGGGTAGACAAGTACCTGTCTTGCTGCACTGGTGGAAATAAACTCATCATAGATTTTTGCAGCTCTGGCAGCCATCTTGCTGAGGGAGCGTGTCCTCTTGAATCTTTCCACAGCCAACCAGAAGTCCAGATTTTCCTCGCTGAACTCTGACCTCAGGAAGTGACGGAACACTGCCAGACCATCTGATCAATAGGAAGAGAGGAAGGAGACTGTTCAGCCAATAGAGAGAGAGGGGTCATCATGTAGACTCCTCACTTCATTGATTATTGGTTGAACAGTGTTGAATCTTACACTGATTGGTCAGCAGAGCCTCCAGGTTCTCCGCCCACCTGAGGACCTCACTGGGAGACGGTCTGAAAAACAAAACAAATGCACCTCAGAGACTCCGGAACCAGATCTGGTCGAGACCCAACAGGAACCAGTAAGAACCAACAGGCACAAATTAAACCCTGAATCTCTGAAACCAGTTGGACCCTGTTTAAACCAGTTCTGGTTCAGAGGGTTGGTGTCAGTATAAACGTTCTCACCTGTTGTTCCTCAGAGCTTTCTCCAAACTGTTGCCATGGACACAGGCACTCTTTTTCCATCGTCGTAGAAACTGCAGGCGGCTCTGAACATCAGCGGCTCTGAGGAGCAACAGGAAGTACAAACAAGTAAACAACTAGGACTGTTAAAGAAGGTCGGCCATGTTTGTTAGGTCAACCACGTTTGTTCTCTCAGGCTGTGTCTCAATTCAGGGGCTGCATCCTTCGAAGGATGCATTTGAAGGCAGATTACATCACAACGCTCTCATTTAACAACAGCTGATGCGGCCTTCGAAGGACCCTCAGAAGGAGTTGCCTTCGAAAGGCTGTGAAGGTTGTGTCCTTCGAAGCATGCAGCCCCTGAATGGAGACACAGCCTCAGTGGGTCAGGGGAACAAAATGGCCGCCTCTAAATTGAAAAGATGTCTGCTGATGTTTTATTATTAATATTTATTATAATTTTTATTATTGTTGTTTATTTTTAACAGCTGTGAGACTCACTGCACATGCTTAGTGGTGTCTGTGTACTTACAGGTTCTTGGTTGTCTTCTTCAGGTGAAGGTTTCTGAACTCGGCATCCTGAACCAACAAAATAACAACTGTCAGACTAAGCCTGCTTCTATTGGACTGGGATATTTTGTTCCCTAGTGTGCTCTATGAGACTGTCCTGGTGTGTACCTTGGTGCCATTGAGGAGCAGCAGCATGTTGTGCAGAGACCCTCCCTCTTTTGTCAGCTGTTTCCGCAGGGTGTGGATAGAGGGGCGTCGAGGGGCGAGGTCGAGGTCAAAGGTCGCGGGGCGGGTGAGTCGATGGATGGTGCTGTCAGACAGGAAACAAGGCGATCGAGGTTCCTGCAGCAAAGAACCCTCCGAGAGCGAGCGCCGCAGAACTGAAGGACAACACATCACATACAACATATCAGTCTCTGAGACTAAAGACTGAAACCAATCTCTGGTCACAGTCTCTGGTATATGTTGGTTTCAGGGTTTCAGACTGACCTTCAGGTCTGTAGATGAACTTCTCAGCACCTCCTCCATCCTCCTCCTCACTCTCCTCTTCCTCATTGAAATGGATGGAGCTGAGCAGGAGGCCCCGCACACCGACTCCCCCCACATGTTCAGATGTCTCCGAGGCACTCTCCCCCTCCCCCTGCTGCCGCTCCTCCTCCTCCTCCTCACTCCTTCTCTGCCTCAGGTCCTCCTCTACTCCTCCCCTCTCCTTCCAGACCAGACTCCTCTGGGTGGAGCAGGATGGAAGAGGCGGGGGGGGGAACTGTGATAAGTTGGTGAAAGTCCTGGAAGGAGGTGAGGAAAAGGAGGAGGAGGAGAAGGGAGAGCTGGGGGAGTAAGGAGAGGGGGAGGGAGGTCTGATAGGGTCACACAAAGAGGAGCAAGGAGCTGAGGAGTGAAGAAGGGGAGGATCAGAGGAGGAGTAAGGAGGTGAGGAGTGAAGGAGGGGAGGATCAGAGGAGGAGTAAGGAGGTGAGGAGTGAAGGAGGGGAGGATCAGAGGAGGAGGATGGACGATAGAGGACGTCAGACTGACGGAGAGACAGGAGGCCAAAGTCTGAGGGGAGATCTGAGAGCTGAGAGGAGAGGAAAGGAGAAAGGGGCGAGGAGGAAGAGAGGAGGATGGGAGAGGAGAGGAGACAAGGAGGTGTTAATAATTGTTTTGTTGCCTCCTGCTGGCTGAGTTTGAAATGACAACACAGGAAGAAATTGTCACTTCCTGTTGATCCAGTATGTCACTTCCTGTTGATCACAGGTGTCTGTGTTGTACCTGGTGGGCGTGTCCGGTCTCCGTCGCGACCAGCTGTAGCTGGATGTTGTCATGGAGACAGAGACTGACCCTGACCTTCTGCTCGACGCTGAACGCCTCGAGACTGAAGAGACAACGCCAGGAACTCTGGGAGCTCCGCAGGAAGTAGATGTGGAGCGGCTCCGAGGACACTGAGTACACACCAAGTACACACAGTACACATTTTATACTCAACAAGTACACACAGTACACACCTTATGCTCAACAAGTACACACAGTATCTGTGGTGGGTGTTGTTTGTGTTGGAAGATCACATGACCGAACTGTTGAGGGGTGACACTTGTATTACCATTGCAGGTGTGTGTGTGTGAGTGCGTGCGTGTGTGTGTGCACCTTCTCTGAGCTGCAGTGTGTTCAGGTACAGTGGACTCTGTAGGACGTTACAGCGTCCGGCTTCGTCCTCTCTGGTGAAGAGCAGCAAGTCGCTGTAGATCAACACGGTCACCTGACACACACACACACACACAGTGATGATGTCACTTTCACCTCTAACTTCCTGTTAGCGTCTCGTTTTTCTCCTGATCTTCACTTTTTACTGAAAACATGAAACTCAAACCCAGCAGTTTCCCAGAAACATCTGAGTGTGTGTGTGGGGAGGGAGGGAGAGAGTCAGTGTGAAACTAATCCTGGTTCAGGTCTCAGGTCAGCGTGCCCTTCAGGATCAGGTTCTAATGATCAATAATAAGACTGCAGAACATCAGCCGGGTTTACTGCGTGTTTGTAGTACTTCTGTGTGTTTACAGTACTTCTGCGTGTTTACAGTACTTCTGTAGTACTGACATGTTTGTTGGTTTGTAATTTGCAGGTAGCCGTTAGCTAACATGTTCGCAGTTAGTTGGTGGTACCTTTGTGGGCAGCAGGTCAGCCTGATGGAGAACCATTTCCTCAGCCATCAACAGGGTTCTGTCTGAACTGCACAGGTCCAAAGGCTGAAAACAGAACAACAGAACATGAATGACTGTTTGTGATCCATCAGATAGGTTCTTCACTGGTTCTGTGTTTTGGGTTCTGACCTGGACAAAGATGGGGAAGATCAGGGTCTTGGGCGCCAGGGTGACGTAGGTCCCATAGGAAGAGCAGGGCAGATGTGATTGGACGATGGTGCAGTTCTGGTAGTTGCCATAGTTACTGGGTGGGGCAGATGAAGCGGAGGTGGAGGGGGGTGGGGGCAGGGTGGAGGTATGGCTGGTGAATGGTCTCTGCAATGACCCAGGTTGAGGTTCGTGGAGGCTCTGTCCTCTGCTGGGGTGAGTTTGATACAGACGACCTGTGATCGACAGCATCAGGGTACAATCAGTAATCTGTAATCTATCAGTAATCTGTCATCAGTAATCTGTAATCTATCAGTAATCTGTCATCAGTAATCTGCATCAGTATCAATACTTGCATGGATATCGTACCAATGGTTCCGTTCCTGTTGTGATAAACCGGCTGCAGCAGCTGAAACACAAACAGAACCCGATGGATAACGTCATAAACGGTTCTTTCCAGAACCATACACTGATGATCTAAGGTTCTACGTAAGCTTCAGGGTGCTTAGTTCTGTTCTGGACAAAGATGGTTCTGGTTCAGGTGAAAAGTTCTATCAGTCATCATCAGGTCAGCTCAAAGGTTCTGCGTCATGTTCAACATAAAGGTGAAAGGTTCTAAGTTCTGTTTCTGAGTCAGGACTCATTAGTTAATATTAATGTTCTATGTAAGTGTAAAGATTCTGAGATGGGGTCCAGTTCTTGCGGAAGGTTCTAGGTTTGGTTCTAAGACAGACAGAGTTCTGTTCTGGTGTGTTGAGTTCCAATAGAGATCATGGTGGTTCTGGTTCAGGTTGTTGGATCCAGCCTGTAGGTCCCGCTTCCTCAGACTCACCTGTCCTCCTTGATTGACAGGTGACAGAATGATGTAGTTGTCTCCATGTGATGACGTCACATGGGTTCCCTTCAGTGTTGCGGTACATGGCGAATACTCCGTCACTTCCTGTTCCTCGTCCCGGTTCTCCTTCCTGTCCCTCCACAGAGAACCCAGAGTCCCCAAACTGGACCGGACCCCAGAACCTTGAGTCCGTCTGCGGCCATGTTTACCGTGGGCAGGAGGAGGCAGCAACTTCCTGGCTGTTGTCTAGGAGACAGAGAGGAGGGAGAAGCCACAACAACATTAGCTTAGCATAAACACTGTTAGCATAAGTGGAAAGAAAGGTGGACAGACAGGTAGACAGACAGGTATCAGGTGGACAAACAGGTACTCACCATGTTGTGTGTCGGTGGGCGGAGCAAAGCTTCACAGCTTGACCTGAACTCAGGTAAACCTCTCCAGACCACCAAGACGATGTGAGACGGGCAACTCCTTAACAGACAGACAGGTAGAGAGTTAACCTGAGCTCACCTGTCTCCAGAAAAAACAGACCAATCAGCAGCGTCCAAACGTTAAATGTTGCTCAAACGTTACCTGATGGCGTGGGCGAGGTCTGCACACTTCCAGGTCTCCACAGGAAGTCCATTCAGCTGCAGAACTGAGTCACCCTGACGGAGACCAGACTGATGAGCTGGGCCACCTACAGACACAGACGGCCAATCAAAGGAGAGCGAGGCCATAATGTCACTGATGACCTCACAGGTGACCAATCAGAGAACACTGAGATCACATGACTGCTGACTCTGCCACAAAGAGAGGCGGAGTTATGAACTAATTGATCACGTGACTACTTTCTGTCTGAGTTTCCAGGTGTATCTCACCTGAGTCGACGGCCTGGACTCGGACCGGACAGTCAGAGCAGATCGTGAACCCGAAACCGTCTTTACCCCGAACGACATTCACCTGAGGACAGACAGGAACACAACTTTACAACACCTGTCTGTCACTCTCTAACTGTCTGTCTGTGTCTGTCACTCTCTGTAGCTGTCTGTAACGGTCTGTCTGTCTGTGTCTGTAACGGTCTGTATCGGTCTGTAACTGTCTGTGTCTGTAACTGTCTGTGTGTGTCTGTCTCTGTCTGTAACTGTCTGTCTCTGTCTGTAACTGTCTGTGTCAGTAACTGTCTGTGTGTGTCTGTCTCTGTCTGTAACTGTCTGTCTCTGTCTGTAACTGTCTGTCTGTGTCTGTCTCTGTCTGTAACTGTCTGTCTCTGTCTGTAACTGTCTGTGTCAGTAACTGTCTGTCTCTGTCTGTAACTGTCTGTGTGTGTCTGTCTCTGTCTGTAACTGTCTGTCTCTGTCTGTAACTGTCTGTGTCAGTAACTGTCTGTCTGTGTCAGTAACTGTCTGTGTGTGTCTGTCTCTGTCTGTAACTGTCTGTCTCTGTCAGTAACTGTCTGTCTGTGTCTGTAACTGTCTGTGTCTGTAACTGTCTGTGTCTGTAACTGACTGTCAGCCTGAAGGTGGTCTGTGTTGACTCAGTCTGGATGTATGTGCTGGGTCGGGTCTGTCTGGGTCCTGGTCTCTGAGCGGTTGCCATGACTCCTGAAAACGGCGCCAAGCGGAGGGAAGGTCGGCCCATCTTCTCACAAAGGAAGGTAAAGTTCAGACTGACAGGCTCATATTAAAACACACCAGGGCTGGGTCTGTACTGTTTGTTTCTCTGCAGACCCGTCCCAGTTCACACGTCCACACACTCAGCTGACATTTAATCCAAAGTGATGGATGCTGGGACATCATCAAGCATGACCAGGTCCAGGACCCAAGACCAAGACCTGGACCATGACCGAGAGACCAGGACCAAGACAGTGTTCTTTAACACTTCATCAACACCTGAACCAATCAGGAGGAAGTTGAAGAGCGCACACACACACACAGACACACACACAGACACAAATAAGGGAGAGACTGGAGGAAATCACAAACAGTCATCAGTGACATCACACTCTGCAGCCAATCAGGAGAGAATTGTTTGTTTTCTGAATCAAATTTAGTCTGAACAAAAACAAAAACAAAGACTGAGACCAGACCAGACTAGAAGGAGATCAAGACCATTATTTAATTAAATAAATATTTTGGATCTTGATAAGAAAAACAAAGTCCTGGTTCTGTCCATTTGGACCCTGGCAAAACTTTAATCAGTAGACAGACTCAGACCTGTGGCAGGTTCTGTTCGATGCAGGCTCGACACAGACGGTGGATGGTATGCATGGCGCCAGATCCTGGTGTTGGTTTAAATCTTGCATGGGTCCATGTGATCCTCCAACAGAGCAGAACCACCTCTAGTCCAGGTCCAAATCTAACCCAGGTACAGGAGGCAGATCAGCTACAAGTCCAGATTTAAAAAGACAGATCCAGGTCCAGCCCAGAAGAACCAGATGTGATTCAGGTGTGGGCTTCAGGTCCAGTCACATCTACCTTAGTACAAAGTCTTCAGGAGCAAGACTAAATGTAAACCTGATTTAGAGACAGACCCAAGTCTGATCTGATCCAGGTTCAGACTTCACAGAACCAGAATCTGGACTGATCCAAACCCAGACTTCAGAACCGATCAGAATCAGGTCTAACAGGTCCAGCTGGTCCATGTGAACCAGAGTGTGAGAGGTTCAGGACTATTCTGGATCTGGAGTGTGTGTGTGTGGGAACCGATGGACAGAAGAATAGCAGGAAACACACACACACACACACACACACACACACACACACAAAAACAAGGCATGTATCCCGCCGATAAGACACACACTTCCTGAACCCCCCACCACCACCACACACACACACACACACACAAACACACACAGACACACACACACACACACACACACACACACACACACACACACACACCGTGTGAACCCCTGGCCTTGGTCTGTCCTGCTGAAAAACAAATGATGGGATATCTCTGCAGGTTGCCATGTTGGTTACATGTGAATGAATCAGTATTCCATGAATGTGTGTTAGCGTCATTAACACACACTCATGGAACTAAAACAAACACACATCATCATATATTCATATTTTGTTCTGGCTTGTTTGTTGTCAGTACAGTAACGAAATCCAGTTTACTTCTCAGGAAGACGTCTGAGCCTGAAAACAACCTGCAACAGACGAGCTGTCGTCCAGACAAACATTGAAGTTCCTATTGACCTGAATAAATACCACAAAACACAATCCGACTTATACATATTAGAGATCTGCAGTATATAAGCTGATTGTGTTCTATTAGCACAGCTGAGGGAGGATTTGATCATTTCTAACACAGTTATTAAGATTTCTAAAATTAACATGCTTCAGTCCACATTAGTCAACCTTTAGAAACACGTACGCAGTCACAAAACTGTTTGATCTCAGTCAGTTTAAAAAGTCCAAATTAAGTCTGAGTCTAAGTCTAAGTTCAGGTTCATGTTCGAGTTCTACATTCAGGTTCTGTGTTCTGGTTCTACGTTCAGCTTCATGTTGAGATTCTACGTTCAGGTTCATGTTCTGGTTCTACATTCAGGTTTATAATCAGATTTATTCAGGTTCTACATTCGGGTTCAGGTTTATAATCAGGTTCATGTTCAGATTCTACATTCAGGTTCATGTTCTGGTTCCACATTCAGGTTCAGGTTCTATGTTCAGGTTCAGGTTTATAATTAGGTTTATATTCGGGTTCTATGTTCAGGTTCAGGTCTCATTTGTTTTCAGGCTGAGGTTGAGGATAGCAGATCAAACATGTATGTTCTCTGTGTCATGTATGAAGCAGCAGCTTCACTCTATAATTCATCACATCTGAATCTTTGATGAGTCTTTACAGAAAACACACACAGCTCAGCTCTCGGGATGTTAGTGTGTTTCCAAATTAGCTTGGTAGAAACTGGAACTATGTTAGCATTAGCATGACCAACATGATTCAAAACATGTTGAGGACTTCCTATGGCTCAGTGCAGGTTCTGGACTGTTGGACTTGACTTTCCCTCATCATGAGGTACTGGAAGGTCCAGAGGTCTTTCTTCAAGTCTCTCAAGTCAGGTCCAGTGTCAGAACAAAGACAGTCCCATTTGAAACAAGTCTCAGAACAATTCCTACATTAAGACCAGTTAATCATAAGACAGGACAACCCAAGGAAGTCTAGGACCACGTTTCCAGGTATGGTTCCTAGTCTGACATGTCCCAGTAAGTCTAAATTAATCCAAAGTCCCAGGTCCAGCCTGGTCTACTCAACAACGCTGATGTAAATGCTTGAGTTTGTGTCATGTGACTCACTGTCAGTTGCTGGATGCTGTCCCGTGTCGCCTGGCGTTGGTTGGTGTTGGCGTGCAGTGTGGAGATGTAGCCGTTATAGTTGCCGGTGCTGGCAGGTTCGAGGTTCTGAGGTCGACTCGAGGTCAGACTGTAGTTTGTCAGGTCTTTGAGTCCAGTGATGGCGTTGGTGGTGGACAGGTGGGTGGAGGTGACGCGGGTCGGGTCGGTATCTGGGGCGGAGTCTGGAGTCCTCCTGAAGTCTGCTGCAAGAAGATAACCAGCATCATCATCATCATCATTACCTGCAGCATTGTCCCACGACCACACAGTGTTCTTCCAGAACATCCTGTATGTTCTCAGACCGGATCAGGACTGGGGCCGACCAGCTCTGACAGGTTCAGACTGGGACAGACCCGATCAGGACCAGGACAGACGACCAGGACAGACCAGTCTAATCCTGCATGATGGGGTCCAGACTGCCGGACTCTGCTGAACTCTAACAGACCAGTGAAACTGATCAAATCAAATGACTGTAAACCTGCAGCACCAGAATGACTGATCCAGCTCGTCCAGCTGCTGCAAACCAAAGAAGAAGAAGTGTTCTTCTGTCCTCTTGTCTCTGGTCGGTCGAACAAGAGTCAGATCACAGTGTGATGTCAGAGAGGGAGAGATATAAAGAATGAATGGAGAGAGAGAGGAGGTGTTTACACTGAGATAGATGGAGGAGAGAGAGAGAGAGAGGGGTATTGTGAGGGTCACATGGTTACCAAGCAGCTTCTCATTACTATAGTAACCATGTGGATCCCTGGAGTGGGCAAGAGAGAGCGAGAGCTTGAATCTATATACTGCTGCTCACTCGCCCCATCACACTATTATTAAACATATAGATTTACATTAGAGTGTGTTTGTGTGTGTGTGCGTGTGTCCTCAGGGCATCTGTCAGAGTTAATCAAGCTAACATGTTAGCGTGTGTGTGCTATAGCCTAACTACATGCTAAAATAGCTAACCGCTAACTGAATCTCCTGTTAGCATGCTAACAGAACCAGGCTCAGCAGCTGGACCGGACTGGGCACAGCCCAACAGGGAATAACATTACAGTACCAAGGTGATTCACAGACTTGATGGAAACATTGATCAGTAGTGAACTCACCACAATAACATGAGAACACAAGAATATTAGAACCCACCCTCTATTCTCCTCATTGGTTTGTTCCTCTGTGATGTCACTCTCAGGTGCTTGCGATGCCCAAACCCCGCCCCCAGCAGGTAGAACCAACCATTGACAAGCTGCAACACAGAGGGGGTGGGGCCAACTGCTAATTAACATGTTTGTTCACTCAGAAAACATAAAAACATTCAGACAATAAACAGAAAATGTGTTTATATTTAACGTCTAACAGAGTCAGAGGAGGGCAACAGTACATAGAGTCCTCCATCTTATTAACTATCAAAATGTTTGTGAGGCTTCTCCACCTGTTTCCTGAAACCACCAGGTACGTCTGTCACAGTTTACTGTTTTTTAAACATGTTTCAACGTTTTTTCAGTGTTCTTAAACATTCCTTTAATGTTTGTTAAACATCTTTAAATGTTCTTTAATGTTCTAATCTTTTTAACGTCCCTTTAACATTCTTTAATGTTCTTTAATATCCTTTAATGCTCTTTTAACATTCCTTTAATGTTCTTTAACGTTCCTGTAACATTCCTCTAACATTCTTTTAACGTTCCTTTAATGGTCTTTAATGTTCCTTTAGCATTCTTTAAACACCTTTTAAATGTTTCTTTAAAGTCCCTTTGAATATGTTCTTTTGATGTTCTTTTAATGTTAATCGTATGTTAAACACAAGGAAATATTGATTCATTTATTAATATTTTTTCATCATGAACAATTTTTTTTCCATGTTAGGACCTCCCTCCATCCAATCAAGAAGAAAGATTCTCAGCCTTCTGATTGGTCTAAACTCACCTTAGAGGATAAGACGAGAGAACCAATTCCAAAGCTCATACAGCCGATCAGCTGACTGCACCTGATGGCACAAACAGAATGATGACCAAGGAAAAACCACAGAGCAGGTACATGTGAAGCCCTGCCCCCTCCTGTTCCTCAGGTGTTCTCCATCAATGAACTACAACTCCCAGAAGCCAACTGTAAATACAGACAGGACAGAGTCAGTGTGGCTACAGCTCTGATGTCTTCACTTACCTGCTGAACACAGAAATGATCAACCTGTTCAGGATGAGGTCATCACTGACACACCTGAAACGCACAGACAGCATAATGATGTTAGACCAGTGTCTCTGATTGGTTGTTGGTCTGTGTGGACTCTGATTGGTATTTGGTCTCACAGGATGAAGCTGTGGTCGTATTTGGGGTTCTTGTTGTTCAGAATGGTCCGACTCTCACTGACAAGGTTAGAGGTCACCGCCAACTACACACACACACACACACACACACACACACACACACACACACACACACACACAGGTAATGGACCAATCAAAAGCCTGCTGAGCTTATGACATCATCACAGTGTCTCTTTACCTTCACGTAGGAGTCACATGACCTCTGAGATTTTCCCATCAGCCCTCTGGCCTCGTGGACTGCAGAGAGAAAAACAGTTTGATTCAAGGATCCTTAAAAATAATCAAGGATCCTTAAAAACACAGAAGGACCAGCTGATAGTCTGTTTGTGGACGCTGTGCTTCGATTCGCTGCTTCACTTACTGTGAATGATGAGTTGCCCTGCCTCCGGAGTGATTGACAGCCTCAGCCGACCTATCAGGAGAGAGACATATTAGCAATCTCAAGGTCACGTGACTGGTCACATGATCAGTGATCAATAATCAATGACCTCACCTCGCCCTCTGAACACTAATGGGTTGATCTCGGTCCTCCTGGTCTCAAGTCTCCCCTCAGACCCAGTCCTGGTCCTGGACCTGCAGGACTGGACCTCAACTCCACACCTGAACCCTGGTCTGGTCTTGGTTCTGGATCCAGACTGTGAAGACCTGCAGAGACAGGATCTGAGGTGAGATATTGAGATCAGATCTGTGATCAGCTGATCAATAATCAAATACATCTTACCATATTTCTTCTGGTCTCCAGGACCTCCTTCTCCTCTGTGAACCTACTAGGTCCTGGTTCTTCTCTGACCCTCCTGTCCTCCTCCTCTTTGTCTTCAGCTGGGCCTCCTGGTGCAGCTGGATGGCAGCTCCACCACAGGACCTAAGAGGTGTAATGAGTCATGTGACCAGCAGTTCCTATAATATTAACGTTAATCTAAAATTTTGTTTTAAATAAACATTTGATCAGATCATCTGTGATGTTTTTAATTCAATTTGATTTGAAGTTCACATCTTTTCAGATCATCACAGGCTGACCGACTCCGGGTTGGACTTCAGCTTGAGGATCTTTGATCTGAAAATGAAGCTGCAGCTCGTCACACTGATTGAAGCTAATGAGAAAGATTAACGGATTAACACACTCTCTCTCACACACACACAGACACGCGATACGACAATTCTACACCTTAAAGAATTGTCATAGCACTTAAGGTTTCTTATCGCGCTGCACCTCGATCGTTCCCTTCTCTGTAAATTACTTTTGATGAAAGCGTCAGCTAAATGACTAAATGTGACAGCATACACAGTAAAGATGAAGTAGTTCTGGTTCTTTGGAGAAAAACAAATAAACAGTTTAAATAAAATAAAAACTGAACTTGTTGATTTATTTTAAATTTCTCAGTTTGATCAGAAACATTAAAAGATGTTTAAATATGTTCATATTTATATATATATATATATATATATACGTTCAGACTCACCTCTTTCTGCTACACACACACGTCTCCATCAGAACTCCATGAATGAATAATGAATCAGCTGATTAACATGTTATTAATGAATGTCATGTAACAAGCTCCTTGTCTTTCTTATTGTGTCTTTTCAAACGTTGTTTTTCCTCTGAAGAAAAAAAAAATTCAAACCTGAAGCAGATTTTCAAATTAATGTAAGAAAAACAACTGCTTCCTGTGTTAACCTTCAAAATAAGAGTTTCTTTATAAAATAAAAATAAAATAAAATAGTCGGCTGGGATTGGCTCCAGCCCACCATGACCATGAACAGAGGCTGTGACACCATGTGACATGTCTGACATGAAGTCTGATAAAGTTAAAAAAAAAAAAACCCTCAAACTTCCTGTTGCCAGATTCAAAAGCCAGGCTTTTACTTTGAAAAACAGACACTCTGTTTCCTGTGCTATTTGATGTCACTTTGAAGAGTCACTTCCTGTTTGAGGAGGTCCACATGTGTTTGTCATTAAAGGGGGGAGGGGTGTTAGAACAGCAACAAACCAACCAGAGCAGAGGACTCTTTATGAACACACATGAAGTACATATAGTGCATGAAGTAATGAAAGAAGTACTGATGGGAGAAGAAATTTAACAAACTCATCATGTGACCTTTAAACTAATCAGACTGTTTTCAAGTCAACACCTACACACACTTACACACACCTGCACACACCTGAACATACCTACACACACCTACACACACCTACACACACCTGCACACACCTACACACACCTGCACACACCTGAACATACCTACACACACCTACACACACCTGCACACACCTACACACACCTGCATACACCTGAACATACCTGAACACACCTGAACATACCTACACACACCTGCACACACCTACACACACCTGCACACACATGAACATACCTACACACACCTGCACACACCTGCACACACATGAACATACCTGCACACACCTGCACACACACATGAACATACCTACACACACCTGCACACACCTGAACATACCTACACACACCTACACACACCTGCACACACCTGAACACACCTGAACATACCTACACACACCTAAACACACCTACACACACCTGCACACACCTGCACACACATGAACATACCTACACACACCTGCACACACCTGAACATACCTACACACACCTGCACACACCTGAACATACCTACACACACCTGCACACACCTGCACACACATGAACATACCTACACACACCTGCACACACCTGTACATACCTACACACACCTGCACACACATGAACATACCTACACACACCTGCACACACTTACACACAAAACAACAAAATAAAGTTCATGTATTTATGTTTTATTTGGTCACAGACAGACAGACAGGCAGACAGGCAGACAGATAAGCAGGCAGACAGACAGACAGGCAGACAGATAAGCAGGCAGGCAGACAGACAGATAAGCAGGCAAGCAGGCAGGCAGACAGACAGACAGGCAGGCAGACAGACAGACCCTGTGACTGACAGAAATAAAACTATTTAAAGGTTCATGCAGACTTTAACTGACAGGATGTGACATCATCATCATCAGAAGGAGGCGTGTCAGTGTGCGTCTCTTGCCCGCCTCGCAGCAGATGGTCTCTCTTTCTCTCTCTCTGAGGATTTGTCTCCACGACGACAACACTGCAGTGACCTCATCATGACTCTTTAAAGTTTTTATGTTTGATCAGCGACGAGACGACGACAGGTAACTTTAATTATACATTATATGTAATGTGTTAATTACTAATCACCTGTGATGAGTTTATACAGATTACATAGATACGTTATTGATCCTGAGAGAAACTCAGGGTTTAACATGCATAGAACACTGATAGAACATAGATAGAACACAGACAGAACATAGATAGAACACAGATAGAACACTGACAGAACATAGAACACAGATAGAACAGTGATAGAACACACATAGAACTCTGATAGAACATGCACAGCACACTGATAGAACTGATAGAATTGATAGAACAGTTAGTAGTAGTAGTAGTAGTTTAAATACAGACACAGAACAGGTCCAAACAGGTCCAGAACACCTGCTGGTTCAGTGAATGTGGTTCACGTAGACCTGTAGAGACCTGGTCCTCCTGCTGGCCTCAGATCAGTTTGTTCTGATGTTTGGACTCTGAACCTGTGGACCGGGTCAGAGGTCAGAAACTGATTAAAGGTCTGTAAAGATGAACTTCACCATGAGAACCACAGAGAACTGGACTGTGGGTGGATCCATCAGACTAAAGTGAGTCTGACAGAAACAGATGCTGAAAATCTGAGAACCAGCTGCTCAGACTGAGGTCTGTATAAATGGGTCACAGGTTCATGTTCAGTTTCTATATCAGTCCATCAACGTAGTTCTGTTAATGAAACACTCAGGAGGAACCTATGGGTCTGCAGGGATATTCCAGAGGTCATTTAGATCACTGAGGACCACCCACACGTCCAAGATCTTTGAAGAGGTTCTTTCGGAGGTTTTTTTTAAGGTTCTGAAGAAAGTTCTAGGGGTCATTAAGATGGTTCCTTATATCCCTCATATAGAAGAAGGCTTAGAGGCCCAGGGGTAATGAGGCTCTTGGTTTAAAGGTTCCTCAGGAGGTTCTGGATATCTTTGTTTAGATGATGAAATTCATCCAGCCTCAAGGGGTTATTAAGGAGTTTCTATGGCTCTACAAAAATATTCTAAAGGTGCACCTCACTGAGGAGGTTCTACAAGTCCTTGAGAAAGTTCTGGATGTCTACATGTAGGTTCTAGATGTACATGATGGTTCAAAAAGTAAATGAAGGAGTTCTAAAGGTCACTGATAAGGTTCTTGAGGTTTACATTAAAGTTCAAATTTTTGATATTAAGGTTCTAGATGTCTATAATAAGATTCTAGGTGTCAATAATACGTTTCTAGGTGTCAGTAATAAGGTTCTAGATGTCTGTATTAAGGTAATAGAGGTGCCTTCATGAACATTCTAAAGCTGCTTGAGTAAGCTTCAGAGCACCTTGAGAGGGTTTTAAGGGTCACCTGGTTCAGGTGTGTTTGTGTTTCAGAATGATGATGAACGACAGATGGACCATCATGAACAACAGCAGCTCAGAGCTCGACAGCAAACGGCCAAACAAACACAAGGTACACACTGTGTTAGCATATTAGCATGTTACTATGTCCAATCTGAGCTCAGGAGACTCCATCAACCCTGACAACATCGTCCTCTGAGACCACACCACAGACAGTCACAAACACAGTCAGTCACAGACAGTCACAGACCCTCTGTCAATGTGTGGGTGTTAATCTGGAGTTAATCACTCAGATCAAAATCTTGTTAATCTGCAGCAGCTGTCGCCTCACTTAAGATCTGCAGATTAAAGAGACACACACTCCCTGATACAGTAGGTATTTGGTAATTAGCTGCTGATAACTGACACACTGTGTGTGTGTGTGTGTGTGTGTGTGTGTGTGTGTTCAGAGTTGCTGCAGCCTCCTGTTTTGGACTCTCGTTGTATTGGTCGTCATAGCAGCTGTCATCTCTGCAACAGTCACTATCCTGTACCTGAACCAGTATCCTCTGCCCTTCATCAACAGGTAAACATACCTGTCTGTCTACCTGTTCCACTTACCTGTCTGTTTGTCTATCTAACGTGCCTGTCACTGTTGTCATAGTAACAGGAGTGGATTCTCCTCCTCCTCTTCACCTGTGATCTCAACCAATCCCAAAGAATCTGGTGCTTTGGTGTCGGTCTCCCGTGTTGCAGACGGAGAGCCAATCAGCATCTTCCTGGACCCGAACTGTCCGGACTACAGTGACAACTTCCTGCGCTGGGAGGCACTGCAGAGCTCACTGCTGCAGGCGCTGTCCAGTCACAACACAGATGCCTGGCAGGACACAGGATTGGTTCAGAAGCTGGCAGAGGAAGTGAAGGTGTTATCAGACCATGCCCACAACCTGAGGAAAGAAGCTGATTTGCTGAAAAGAGGTCAAGATGTTCTGGACCAAAGACTGGAGGGACTGCAGATAGACCAGAAACGTGTCCTACAGGTGAGACAGGTTCAGTGTCCTACAGGTGAGACACGATCAGTGTCCTACAGATGAGACAGTGTCAGTGTCATACAGGTGGGACAGGTTTAGTGTCCTACAGGTGAGACAGGTTCATCATCCTCTCTCTCTGTCTTACCTGTCCAGGTGTTGTCTGACAATGACTCAGGTGTGTTGAAGTTGGCTGAAGGTTTCAGTGATTTGCTGCTGAACCTGCAGAGGGCGACAGAGAGTCTGAAGAAACACAACAGAGACCTGCGCAGACACAATGAGGACACAGGTACATAACGAGGACACAGGTACACAAGTACACAACAATGCAGGTACATAACAAGGACACAGGTACACAGGTACACAAGTACACAACAACGACACAGGTACGTAACAAGAAAATAGATACACAGTTACACATTTATAAAGTACACAGGTACACAATGAGGACTTTGTTATTGTTAACACCGTGTCACCTGATGGTCTCTGTCTCTCGCCCTCAGCTGACAGACCCAGAGATTGTAGTGATGTCATGGCATCTGGCCGTACTCAGGATGGCGTTTACTCTGTGTTTCCAACTCACGACCCTGTTGGCTTCATGGTTTACTGTGACATGATGACTGATGGGGGAGGCTGGACGGTGTGTAACACGCACACACCTTTGTTATCTGTATGCGTGCAGTTTGTTTTGAACATAAATAATTGAATGAAACATATATTTAAATTGTGTGCACCTGTCTCTAATACCTGTCTATGCAGGTGATCCAGAGGAGGGAGGATGGCTCGGTGAACTTCTTCCGAGGCTGGGCAGCGTACAGAGACGGTTTTGGAAAAACTACAGGAGAACACTGGCTAGGTATAATTTATAGATCCTTACAGTCCGACCAAATGAGATCAACAGTTTGACCTGAAGGTGGGGCTAAAGGAAACCTCATGAAGATGTAAAGGAGACCTGGTGGTCCTTGAGGAGGTCCCAGGGGTTCTTGAAGTCTTGAGGTCCTTACCTGAAGGAACACAAACTCAGTTCTTGTCCAGTTTGAGCTTCAGGTGGTGTCATCTGAGAATATTCATGTGTCATCATAGCAGAGGTACCCAGGACCACAGGTTGAAACCAAATGTGAACCCACCGTGATGTCCACCATTGGTTTGTAGAACATTTTGAAGCCCCCAGTGATGGCACTTGCCATCTTGTTTTGTTGTAGGCAGAAGTTCTGGGTGTGCCTCAGGGTCTCCTGCCAGTTAGATGCACCTAGAAGACCTCCAAAGGAAGGCATCCAGGAGGGTCCTCATCAGATCCCAAACCACATTAGCTGGCTCCTTTGGACCTGAAGGATCAACAGCTCTATTCTGAGATCTCTCCAGAGAGGTTCATGTAGCAGTGCTTCATGGGTAACACCAAGACCTGTGATGACTGGGACCTGTACCCACAGGGCTCGGTCAGGCTCAGTCAAAAGGGACAACATGGAGCCACCTCATTGTCAAACCTTCTGTCCATCTGTCTGTCTGTCTGTCTGTCTGTCTGTCTGTCAGGTCTCCAGAGGATCTACTCCCTCACCAGGTCAGGTGGTTATGAATTACGGATCGACATGGCTGACTTTGAAAACGCCACAGCATTTGCTCATTACGCTGATTTTTCTGTTGGTCGAGATTCAGTGAACCCAGAAGAAGACGGGTATCCGCTGACTGTGGACCAGTACTCTGGGACTGCAGGTACAAATACTGGTACTACTACAGTACTAATGCATTACCACACATACAGTACTAACAGGTGTTCGCCTGTCCTTCAGGTGACTCCCTCCTTAAGCATTCTGGGATGCAGTTCACTACTAAAGACCGAGACCTGGACCAGTCAGAAAACAACTGTGCAGCATATTACCAGGGCGCGTGGTGGTACCGTAACTGCCACACCTCCAACCTGAATGGACAGTACCTGAGTGGAGGCCATGCCTCCTACGCTGATGGTGTTGAGTGGTCCAGCTGGACAGGCTGGCAGTACTCACTCAGGTTCACTGAGATGAAGATACGACCCAAGATTAAGCCGGCTAACCTGGACTACTGATCAGCTGATCCTGAGCCTGACTGACCCGTGTACTGCGATGACATCACAGTTGATTAAAGACTCATCACACTGTTAAAAGATAAAAGTATGAATCCTTCAGAGGTCTGTGATGTAAGTCATAAATCATATTTTTAAGCTTGAACTACATTTGAAATGTTATTCAAATAAATGAGAATATAAGCAGCTGTTATAACTCAGTATGACGTCATATAAACCATGATGTGACGTCAGAATCTCTGAGTTTAAATCATGTTTCTCTGTTTTCATCAATAAAAGCGTCTCTAAGTGTTTATGGAGTTCTGAATGGAGCACAGCACGTCCTGCTGTTGACGTGATGACGTTGTACATGACGCAGCGTATGTAAATGACGGAAAGCCTCCTCCTCTCATTCGCGGGAAAATGAAAAAATGGCGACGATAGAAGTTTGAAGTTTAGCGCCACGGAGAGAGAGACAGAGAGAGAGACAGAGAGAGAGAGACAGGGGGAGAGACGGGGAGAGACAGAGAGAGACAGACAGACAGGGGGAGAGACCGAGACAGACAGACAGACAGGGGGAGAGACAGAGAGAGAGACAGGGGGAGAGACAGAGAGAAAGACAGGGGGAGAGACAGAGAGAGAGACAGGGGGAGAGACAGAGAGAGACAGACAGACAGGGGGGGAGACAGGGAGAGACAGAGAGAGAGACAAACAGGCGGAGAGGCAGAGACAGACAGGGGGAGAGACAAAGAGAGAGAGCGAGAGAGACAGACAAACAGGCGGAGAGACAGACAGATACAGACAGAGAGACAGACAGACAGAACCTGGCGACACGGACTCGCTGTGGTTTGGAGAACAGATGGAGACAGACGGACAGAGAGAGAGAGACAGGGACTCTCAGCCTGTCTGTGGTTCGAAGGACAGGTGGAGACTGACCGGATCAGAGAAGGTAAGACAGTTTTGTTCAGTGTGTTTTAACCCGGTTCTGGCCCGATTGTGACCCGGTGAAGGGGCTGAAGTGTCGGGACCCGTTATTAGCGTTCAGTTAGCGGAGCCGTGAGACCGGCTAACGGTACCGGGTGTGTTCGGGAAACTCGTTAACTTTTGACCCGGGTCGGTTCAGGGTTCATGTACAGACATGTGCATTTCCTGACCCGGGTCAGGATGTTAAACCGTTAAACGGTTCGTGTGTCCCGGTTCTGATGGAGGACGCACTGCGCATGTCCAGCTGTGTCAAAATCCCCCTGACAGTACAGGAATGAATCACAACAACGTGTGTGTGTGTGTGTGTGTGTGTGTGTGTGTCTGCTCAATATGCGGTTATATGTACACATGTATAAACATATTAACATGTAGTGAAGTGGTTCTGGATGGAAGAATCTGGACCTGCCTATAGAACCTGAACTGTGACATCACTGATTACATTCCAGTAATCAATAATATGTCTCTCTCTCTCTGTCTGTCTGTACCTGCCTTGCTGTCCGTACCTGTCTGTCTGCAGATGTTTGATGACCTGATGGAAGCCTTCGGCAGTCTGGAGCCACCTGTGTCAACAGGGGGTGGGGCCTGTCGCGGGGGGCGGGGCTTGGTTGAGGAGGCGGAGGAGCCTAGTCTGAGCGTTGGACAGTTCGTCCTTTGTCATTGGTCAGATGGGCTGTACTACCTGGGCAAGATCCAGAGGGTAACTCACACCTACACACATCTACTCGCACCTGTACACACACTTACAGACCTGTGCACACACCTACACACACCTGTACACCTCTCAAGACATGCTTCCCTTTGATTGGTCGACAGGTGAGCCCGCCTAGACAGAGCTGCTTCGTCACGTTTGAGGACAACTCAAAGTTCTGGGTCCTGTGGAAGGACATTCAACATGGTGAGAGACAGATAGAATCATAAATCTGTCTCACACCCTTCTCTGCCTGTCTGTCTCCTCTCTGTCACTCACCATCTTTTGTCCAATCACGTTGCAGCTGGCGTCCCAGGGGAGGAGCCTCGTTGCTCTGTGTGTCGGGAGGTGGAGCCAAAGTCTGACAGCCAATCAAACCAAAACAACCAGATCCTCATCTGTGGGAAATGTGGCATCGGTGAGTGAGATGGACAGAGAGACAGACAGGGTTGTGGTTCTTTAATCAGCTGATGTATCAGTATTTAATATTTATTTGGGCTTAATGAACTTTACTACCTGTCTGCCTGCCTGCCTGCATGTCTGTCTGTCTGTCCTTCCACCTGTCTTGCAGGGTTCCACCAGCAGTGTCACGTTCCTCCTGTAGAGGGCAGCATCAGTCTCAGTCCTTGGTTCTGTAGACGTTGTGTCTTCGCTTTGGCTGTCAGGGTACGACCTGTCTCTCTCTGACCACCTGTCTCCCTCTCTCTGACCACCTGTCTCTCTCTCTATGACCACCTGTCTCCCTCTCTGACTCCCTGTCCCTCTCTCTGACCACCTGTCTCTCTCTCGGACCACCTGTCTCCCTCTCTATGACCACCTGTCTCCCTCTCTGACTCCCTGTCCCTCTCTCTGACCACCTGTCTCTCTCTCGGACCACCTGTCTCCCTCTCTCTGACCACCTGTCTCTCTCTCTATGACCACCTGTCTCCCTCTCTGACTCCCTGTCCCTCTCTCTGACCACCTGTCTCTCTCTCTGACCACCTGTCTCTCTCTCTGACCACCTGTCTCTCTCTCTATGACCACCTGTCTCCCTCTCTGACTCCTTGTCCCTCTCTCTGACCACCTGTCTCTCTCTCTCTCTGACCACCTGTCTCCCTCTCTGACTCCCTGTCTCCCTCTCTCTGACCACCTGTCTCTCTCTCTCTGACCACCTGTCTCCCTCTCTGACTCCCTGTCTCTCTCTCTGACCACCTGTCTCTCTCTCTGACCACCTGTCTCTCTCTCTCTCTGACCACCTGTCTCCCTCTCTCTGACCACCTGTCTCTCTCTCTATGACCACCTGTCTCCCTCTCTGACTCCCTGTCCCTCTCTCTGACCACCTGTCTCTCTCTCTATGATCACCTGTCTCTCTCTCTCTGACCACCTGTCTCTCTCTCTCTGACCACCTGTCTCCCTCTCTCTGACCACCTGTCTCTCTCTCTATGACCACCTGTCTCCCTCTCTGACACCTTGTCCCTCTATCTGACCACCTGTCTCTCTCTCTCTATGACCACCTGTCTCCCTCTCTGACTCCTTGTCCCTCTCTCTGACCACCTGTCTCCCTCTCTGACTCCTTGTCCCTCTCTCTGACCACCTGTCTCTCTCTCTCTCTGACCACCTGTCTCCCTCTCTGACTCCCTGTCTCCCTCTCTCTGACCACCTGTCTCTCTCTCTCTGACCACCTGCCTCCCTCTCTATGACCACCTGTCTCCCTCTCTCTGACCACCTGTCTCTCTCTCTCTGACCACCTGTCTCCCTCTCTGACTCCCTGTCTCCCTCTCTGACTCCCTGTCCCTCTCTCTGACTCCCTGTCCCTCTCTCTGACCACCTGTCTCCCTCTCTCTGACCACCTGTCTCTCTCTCTATGACCACCTGTCTCCCTCTCTGACTCCCTGTCTCCCTCTCTGACTCCCTGTCCCTCTCTCTGACCACCTGTCTCCCTCTCTATGACCACCTGTCTCTCTCTCTATGACCACCTGTCTCCCTCTCTGACTCCTTGTCCCTCTCTCTGACCACCTGTCTCTCTCTCTCTCTGACCACCTGTCTCCCTCTCTGACTCCCTGTCTCCCTCTCTCTGACCACCTGTCTCTCTCTCTCTGACCACCTGCCTCCCTCTCTGACCACCTGCCTCCCTCTCTGACTCCCTGTCCCTCTCTCTGACCACCTGTCTCTCTCTCTCTGACCACCTGTCTCTCTCTCTATGACCACCTGTCTCCCTCTCTCTGACCACCTGTCTCTCTCTCTGACCACCTGTCTCTCTCTCTCTGACCACCTGCCTCCCTCTCTGACTCCTTGTCCCTCTCTCTGACCACCTGTCTCTCTCTCTCTGACCACCTGTCTCCCTCTCTGACTCCCTGTCCCTCTCTCTGACTCCCTGTCCCTCTCTCTGACCACCTGTCTCCCTCTCTCTGACCACCTGTCTCTCTCTCTATGACCACCTGTCTCCCTCTCTGACTCCTTGTCCCTCTCTCTGACCACCTGTCTCTCTCTCTATGACCACCTGTCTCCCTCTCTGACTCCTTGTCCCTCTCTCTGACCACCTGTCTCTCTCTCTCTCTGACCACCTGTCTCCCTCTCTGACTCCCTGTCTCCCTCTCTCTGACCACCTGTCTCTCTCTCTCTGACCACCTGCCTCCCTCTCTGACTCCCTGTCCCTCTCTCTGACCACCTGTCTCCCTCTCTCTGACCACCTGTCTCCCTCTCTCTGACCACCTGTCTCTCTCTCTCTGACCACCTGTCTCCCTCTCTGACTCCCTGTCTCCCTCTCTGACTCCCTGTCCCTCTCTCTGACCACCTGTCTCCCTCTCTCTGACCACCTGTCTCCCTCTCTCTGACCACCTGTCTCCCTCTCTGACTCCTTGTCCCTCTCTCTGACCACCTGTCTCTCTCTCTCTCTGACCACCTGTCTCTCTCTCTCTGACCACCTGTCTCCCTCTCTCTGACCACCTGTCTCTCTCTCTCTGACCACCTGCCTCCCTCTCTGACCACCTGTCTCCCTCTCTCTGACCACCTGTCTCTCTCTCTCTGACCACCTGTCTCCCTCTCTGACTCCCTGTCTCCCTCTCTGACTCCCTGTCTCCCTCTCTGACTCCCTGTCCCTCTCTCTGACTCCCTGTCTCTCTCTCTCTGACCACCTGTCTCTCTCTCTCTGACCACCTGTCTCCCTCTCTCTGACCACCTGTCTCTCTCTCTATGACCACCTGTCTCCCTCTCTGACTCCCTGTCCCTCTCTCTGACCACCTGTCTCTCTCTCTGACCACCTGTCTCCCTCTCTCTCTCTCTGACCACCTGTCTCTCTCTCTGACCACCTGTCTCCCTCTCTCTCTCTCTGACCACCTGTCTCCCTCTCTGACCACCTGTCTCTCTCTCTCTCTGACCACCTGTCTCCCTCTCTGACCACCTGTCTCTCTCTCTCTCTATGACCACCTGTCTCCTTCTCTCTGACCACCTGTCTCTCTCTCTATGACCACCTGTCTCCCTCTCTGACTCCCTGTCCCTCTCTCTGACCACCTGTCTCTCTCTCTATGACCACCTGTCTCCCTCTCTATGACCACCTGTCTCCCTCTCTGACTCCTTGTCCCTCTCTCTGACCACCTGTCTCTCTCTCTCTCTGACCACCTGTCTCTCTCTCTCTGACCACCTGTCTCCCTCTCTGACTCCCTGTCTCTCTCTCTGATCACCTGTCTCTCTCTCTCTCTGACCACCTGTCTCCCTCTCTCTGACCACCTGTCTCTCTCTCTATGACCACCTGTCTCCCTCTCTGACTCCCTGTCCCTCTCTCTGACCACCTGTCTCTCTCTCTATGATCACCTGTCTCTCTCTCTATGACCACCTGTCTCCCTCTCTGACACCTTGTCCCTCTATCTGACCACCTGTCTCTCTCTCTATGACCACCTGTCTCCCTCTCTGACTCCTTGTCCCTCTCTCTGACCACCTGTCTCCCTCTCTGACTCCCTGTCTCCCTCTCTGACCACCTGTCTCTCTCTCTCTCTGACCACCTGTCTCCCTCTCTGACTCCCTGTCTCCCTCTCTCTGACCACCTGTCTCTCTCTCTCTGACCACCTGCCTCCCTCTCTATGACCACCTGTCTCCCTCTCTCTGACCACCTGTCTCTCTCTCTCTGACCACCTGTCTCCCTCTCTGACTCCCTGTCTCCCTCTCTGACTCCCTGTCCCTCTCTCTGACCACCTGTCTCCCTCTCTCTGACCACCTGTCTCTCTCTCTATGACCACCTGTCTCCCTCTCTGACTCCCTGTCTCCCTCTCTGACTCCCTGTCCCTCTCTCTGACCACCTGTCTCCCTCTCTATGACCACCTGTCTCTCTCTCTATGACCACCTGTCTCCCTCTCTGACTCCTTGTCCCTTTCTCTGACCACCTGTCTCTCTCTCTATGACCACCTGTCTCCCTCTCTGACTCCCTGTCTCCCTCTCTGACTCCCTGTCCCTCTCTCTGACCACCTGTCTCCCTCTCTATGACCACCTGTCTCTCTCTCTATGACCACCTGTCTCCCTCTCTGACTCCTTGTCCCTTTCTCTGACCACCTGTCTCTCTCTCTATGACCACCTGTCTCCCTCTCTGACTCCTTGTCCCTCTCTCTGACCACCTGTCTCTCTCTCTCTCTGACCACCTGTCTCCCTCTCTGACTCCCTGTCTCCCTCTCTCTGACCACCTGTCTCTCTCTCTCTGACCACCTGCCTCCCTCTCTGACTCCCTGTTCCTCTCTCTGACCACCTGTCTCTCTCTCTCTGACCACCTGTCTCTCTCTCTATGACCACCTGTCTCCCTCTCTCTGACCACCTGTCTCTCTCTCTCTGACCACCTGCCTCCCTCTCTGACTCCTTGTCCCTCTCTCTGACCACCTGTCTCTCTCTCTCTGACCACCTGTCTCCCTCTCTGACTCCCTGTCCCTCTCTCTGACTCCCTGTCCCTCTCTCTGACCACCTGTCTCCCTCTCTCTGACCACCTGTCTCTCTCTCTATGACCACCTGTCTCCCTCTCTGACTCCTTGTCCCTCTCTCTGACCACCTGTCTCTCTCTCTATGACCACCTGTCTCCCTCTCTGACTCCTTGTCCCTCTCTCTGACCACCTGTCTCTCTCTCTCTATGACCACCTGTCTCCCTCTCTGACTCCTTGTCCCTCTCTCTGACTCCTTGTCCCTCTCTCTGACCACCTGTCTCTCTCTCTCTCTGACCACCTGTCTCCCTCTCTGACTCCCTGTCTCCCTCTCTCTGACCACCTGTCTCTCTCTCTCTGACCACCTGCCTCCCTCTCTGACTCCCTGTCCCTCTCTCTGACCACCTGTCTCTCTCTCTCTGACCACCTGTCTCCCTCTCTCTGACCACCTGTCTCTCTCTCTCTGACCACCTGTCTCCCTCTCTGACTCCCTGTCTCCCTCTCTGACTCCCTGTCCCTCTCTCTGACCACCTGTCTCCCTCTCTCTGACCACCTGTCTCTCCCTCTCTGACCACCTGTCTCTCTGTCCTCCCACAGAAAGGGGGCGCTCTGAAGAAGGGTCCGATAGCCAAAGCTCTGTCTGCGATGAAGCAGGTGTTGCCGTACGACCTGGACTCTCTGGACTGGGACTCGCAGCATCGGACCAATCAGCAACAGTGTTACTGTTACTGCAGCGGCCCCGGAGAGTAAGACAGACCAATGAGAGACAGACAGTTGCGTGTTCCTTTGATGATGGTCTGACACGTGTTCTTGTCGTGTAGATGGTACCTGAAGATGCTGCAGTGTTTCCGGTGTCAGCAGTGGTTCCACGAAGCCTGTACCCAGTGTCTGCCGGAGTCCATGATGTTTGGAGACAGGTGATCAGAACCTCCTCCAGAACCTCCTCTCTCTCTTTGTTCCATGTTCTGAGACATGTTTCGGTCCTCCTCAGGTTCTACCTCTTCCTGTGTTCAGCCTGTAATAAAGGATCAGAGTACGTCCGCCGTCTGTCCCTCAGGTGGGTCGACCTGGTTCACCTGGTTCTGTACAACCTGTCAGTCAGCAGCAAGAAGAAGTACTTTGAGCTGGACGAGATCCTCGCCTTCGTCTCTGCTAACTGGGAACACCTACAGCTCGGGAAGGTACCAGACCATTTACCTGAACTAGAACGAGTCTGACCATGATGAACAAGACTGAACAAAACCATCCCGATCCTTCAGCTGAACCCTGGTTGTGACTGTGTCTGTCTGTCTGTTTAGCTGTCTAACACTCCTCCAACAGAGAGGGGGCAGCACCTGCTGGATGCTCTCAACAAATACAAGAGCAAGTAAGACCTTGTTACTTCATCTGTCCTCATCGGTGTGTTGGTATGTTTCAGTCACGCTGTGTGTCTTCAGGTTTCTGTGCGGGAAAGAGATCAAGAAGAGGAAGTGCATCTTTCGCCTGAGGACCAGAGTCCCTCCAAACCCCCCCTCCAAGCTCTTTCCTGAGCGTGCTCAGAATGACGGAGGCCGGGGCCGGAAGAAAGGTGTGGTCAGGAACAGGTAATTATCACCATATTGCTGGTCAGGTCAGGTTTGTAGTCGTATGACCGGGTCTCTGGTTTGTAGTCTTAAAAGCTGAAAGTGCTCTACTTTGTAGGCGTAAAAGATGCAGTTTCTCTAGTATGTAGCCAACTGAAAACCAGCTGAAACACTTCCTGTGTAGAACGGTCATCATAGAAACCATGAACCAACATGTCTGTTTGTTCCTGCAGTGTTTCAACTGAGAGGAAGAAGAGGAAGTCCAAGTGGCTACTTGAAGACGCCATTCCTAATGTAAGACAACTGTTCTGTTTCCCAATCGATCTCCAATGATCTCCAAACATTCTTCTAAAGACTAACTGTTGTTATTTGTGTAGAACGAGCTGTCCTGCCGCTGGACGTCCAACGATCACATGGCCAACATCTTTGACTTCACTCTGGATGAACTGCAGAGCCTGAAGAGGTGAGACACTCTTCGGCTCCCTGATGATAGTCATTAATCAATAATCAAAGTATCCTCACCTCTGTCTGCTTTCCTCTCTCAGTAGTTCCAGCAGGACGGTCAGTATTGATCAGGACTCCACTGATGCCTCCACCTCTGGTTCTGCTACGACCAGTGCCTCTTATCACTTCAGGTAAGAGTCCATCTTTGTCCTCATCCTCAGCTTCCACACGCTCAGACTCAGACAGCAGTGTAAGTCTTTTGTAAGATGGACATTGTTAGCCTCACAGACAGAACCAATCAGACCTTTCAGACCTATGAACACTATCCAGAGATTGGATAGTTTTCAAAACAGCACTCTTTGAATACATTGATCGTCCTCTTATTGTCCAGTTGTTTGACTTAGTGCGTGTTCAGACAGGGACAGGCAAACCGGCATGGGCATGTCTATACCTGCTGAGCATAACCGCTGTGAAACAATCAAGAAATAACTTTACTTCGCTTTATTGAGGTTGGTGCTCACACTCTGTTATTACTCTCTGACTCTCTACCAAAGTGCTCTCTGTCTGTCTGTCTGTCTGTCTGTCTCTCTCTCTGTGTCTCTCTCTCTGTCTCTCTGTCTCTGTCTCTCTCTTCTCTTGCCGCATGTCGCTGTGTTGTGGACTGTCAGCACAGAAAAGCACAACCCTCCACTGAAATGAATTGAAAAATGCCGCTGGCGTCCGGTTTGCCTGTCCCAGTCTGAACACACAGTTATTGAAGTGCCAACGTAAATCTATGTGAGAACTTTAGAGGGTTTGATTCTCTGATCCAGCCAGGGAAACACTTAAACAATACAGCAACACAGCACCATCATCATCACCAAACATCAAACTCTCTGACTGATGAACCAGAGTTTAAACTGAAGGTTTGTCTGTTAACAGATGAACTCGCTCTGCCAGGAACTGTTGATGAGTCAAATCAGAACAACTGTTTATCTGAATGAGTCAGGGACTGAGACGAAGATTGAGACTGAAACCAGGGCTGGGACCAAAGGGGGTCAGAGTACTACTGTCATTTTTAGAGGCTTCACACACAGATGGGAGTTACACCCAACTATGTCAAACTATGTTGGACCCCGTCACCGTGTCAAACCTATTCAGACTATGTTGAACCACATTAGACCACGTCCTCTCCATCAGGTTCAGTGTAGTGACCTCACAATGAGGTGTCCTGGTTAGAAAGCTTCATAAGGAGAGAGAGGTAGGATGTGTCCTCATGATGCTGACTTGTCTCTGCCCCCTCCATCTGACCTTTGACCTCTGTGTTTTCAGGAGGAGGGTGGGCAGCAGGAAGAGGAAGTTGCCTAGCAACAGCTACAGCCAGTGGGCTAATCGCAGTGAGGCAGGGGAGGAGCTTGGAGGGGAGGAGCCTTCTGGGATTCTGGAGGACAAAGATGCAGACCACACCCACTTGACATCAGACTCCTCACGCTTCCTGTCAGACTCCTCACAGATCCCATCTGACTCCTCACACCTCCACTCCTCCATCTCCTCGTATTTCGGAGTGGCGGGCAGACTGACCAATGGGGAGAGGTACCAGGTGTTAGCTCGACGTGTCACTTCTCAGGGGACGGTCCAGTACCTGTTGGAGTGGGAGGGGACAACACCTTATTAAGGCGTGCACAGGTGCAAAGTCGTGTGAAGCTTTGATTCCTCTTCCTCCATTGTGTTTCCTGATCAGCTCCCAGAACAGTCTGGCTGTTGATTGGTCCAAACCTTGTGTTTACCGATCACCTGACCGACGGCCACGTGACTGAGGTCCAGTTCTAATGTTTGAAGGTAATGTTTTTAAAAAGAAGTTTTATTCTGTGTGAAAAGTCAGAACTGGTCCAGAACTAAGTGTACTGGGTCTGATGAACCTGTCCTATATGCCCTTCAGACATCGGCCAGGTGGTTGGTCACGTGAGTTTGAAGGTCTCAGGTATCAAAGCTGATCATGATCCTGTACAAACAGTATTTAGTAAAACAAACCTTTTAAATACAGCCAAAGACCCCCCCCCCCTCCACACACACACACACACACACACACCCTCTCAGTATATGTAGTGTGTATTATGGTAGATGTTTTGTGTTTCTTCTTCTGACATGTTAAACAGTCAGACTCCTGTAACAACCCCCAGCTGTCAAACAGCACCTCACCTCCTGCTGCACCTGCCGTATATGCCCCTCCCCCCACGTCGTGGATGCCCCCCCCCATACCATATAGGCTCATACCCATGCCGCTATCCTCACATCATATATGGCCCTCCCCTCCTGCCATATATGGCCCTGTCCTCACGTCGTATATGCCCCTCCCCCACGGTGTCGCCCTGCCAACCAAACTGAACAAATGAGTGTTTAAAAATGTAACACTGTGTTAATGGTTCAACTTCTGCATCCAGATCAGAGTATACAGTGCTCTCTAGTGTCCAAGTCCTGGTCCTATATTTCCATGTTAACTCTTCGTCTAGCTGAAGACTATCTTTCCCAGAATTCCTTGTTGCTTGTTATTTCCTGTGATCAGCTGTTTCCCACTCTGTCTCTGTATCTATGCAAACTGATAATCGTTGATCCACATTAGCTCAAAGCTAACACAGCCCGTTGGTTTGATTGAGGAATGCTAACAGTGCTAATCGTGCTAACTGTCTCGGAGACGTTAAAAGGTCACTCTGTCACTTTAAACCTGCAGCTCCTCCTGCTGGTAACCACACTCCACTCCCATTGGCCTGTTGGATGGCTGTTTTGATCATGTGACTGTATGTTTGTCTATTCAGCTGACCAATCAGCTGGCAGCTTCTTGAATAAAAAAAACTTGTTTGACCTTTGACCCCTGTGACTCTGGGTGTGTGTGTGTGTGTGTGCAGTGAGAGTGCGACAGCTGATAATCCGTTAACTCCATTAAGGTCTTAAACAACACGTGAGAAACAAACACACATTAAGAGTTAGTCAGTCAGACAGGTCAGCATTGTCTGTCTGTGCTCGGGGTCCCTGCAGGTAGACGGGTGGTCAGGCAGACAGGTAAATCTGTGAGAAAGACCTGACCCGATGTTCGGCTTCCTGTCTGTGAGTCTCTGTTTACCTGTCTCTATGTCTACCTGAAGCAACATGTTGTCTACCTGTCTCTCTCCACTTTTCCTACTTGTCTGTTCACCTGTCTTTCTGATTGTCCTCATACCTGTGTGTCTCCGTCTCTATCTACCTGTGTGTTTGTGTACCCGTCTCTGCTTCAGGTACGTGTGTCATGCTTAAAAACAGACAGGTGAGCATTCTCAGTCTGTAGATTACCCAGAGGTCCATTGGGTCCTGTGGCCATGGAGGAGTTGGTCAAACACCTGTCCAGGTGTCAGCACATGGGCTGGATGAATGTGATTGGTGAGTTGATGATTGACAGATGGATCACAACAAATCAGATCAGACAGGTGAAGAAGACACACGTGAGACAAATGCCATTTTGTCTTCACAGAAAAGTCTGATTGGTTCATTAACTTTTCACCTGACGTTCACGACGTATCTGTTTAGTCCAGGTTTAGTTTAGTTTAGTCCAGGTTTAGTTTAGTTTAGTCCAGGTTTAGTTAAACTCTATGATGTTGTGCTGTGATGGTCGGTGTGTTCTGTCAATTGTATAAAAACAACATTCTTTCAGGTTTAATATTAAATTCATATAAATGAATGTTCATAATTTGTATTCCTTGATCTCAGTTTCTTAGTAATAATTGTGGTTATATTACTGTCATGTTCTAATGTTACTGAAAATTACTGCCAACACACTGATGTGATGATGTCCTACAGAGCTGAAGAGCGCCTCCATTCATTGGCTGTCATGTGGTCGAAAGGCGGAGCCTGACATCTGGACTAAAATGTTCTGCATCCTGTCTGATTCTCAGTTAGTGATGCTCAAAAACCTGGAAGTAAGAAAACATCAATAATAATAAATTAATGAATAAGTTCAACTGAAACAAATATATACATTCTCCTCCTCCTCTTCCTCCTTCAGGTTCATCCTCTGCTTCTGGCAGAGAGGGTGGAGACTTGTACTGTCTGGTTGCTAAGATACACTGTCCATGTGACCTCACCACCACCTTGCTCCGCCCACAAAGGTAAGAAGGACATGACAGGCAGACTGACAAGTACAAATAGACCGGTAGTACAGGTAGACAGATGACGGAGTTTGATGCAGACTTTGAAGACTTGAACGGTGAGAAGAAAAAATATTTTAAAAGAAGTTCATTCTGTGTGTGTGTGTGTGTGTGTGTTCATCAGGATCAGATGATCTCTTTAATGTTCATGTCACAATTACAATCTCATAATCTGATATCTGAGGTCAGTTACCATGGCAACATGACCAGGAGCTCAGACATATTAAAGATTCTGCAGGATCACCTGACCTGCTGACCCACCTGAGGGTCAAAGGTCATGGTCACGTTTTCTCTTTCATCATGGAACCATCCCTTCCTCCAAGTGAAGAGCGGCATCACATCCTCTACCATGGATCCTCCATGTTACCAAGCCATGATGTGTTTTATAGGTTCTTATATATGCCTTGACGAGGCAGCTGAGGTGACGGGTATTCATGTGGTTGCAATCTGCAAACCTCACTGTTAGATGCCACTAAATATAAAAGCTATATGTACAACATACAATTTGTGTGTTACCATGCAAGCATGAAGATCAGTTCACCATGAGCTGAAATGAGACGGGCGATAGTAAGTGGAGGTAAACATGAACTAAAAGGAAGACAAGTGCGGATCATGAACGCATGCAGTCAGTCAGCTCTGGATCTTCATCAACATTCAGTCAGGATAAACCTTCCTGAACAGGGTCGGCCTGCTTAACCTCTGATGTGCTGGATGTACGTGGAGAGCTGAATACATTATGAGGTGGAACACGCTGTGAACAGTTTGATTCAGTTCTGGAGTCAAACATAAAGATCTCTTTTCTTTCTCTTTCTTTTTGACACCAACAATCGAATAAAACAGTCTTTATTTTGGATTCTTCAGTTCCTGCAGGTGAATCTTCAGGGCGTTGTTCATTAACTCTGCAGTTTGACTGCTGAATACTCTGTATGCCTCCATCACTGTTTAATTTTCATCTGTTTTGTTCCCAGTTTATTATCAGATTATTTTCATACTTAGTTCCTCTTTTATAATTTGAACATGTGTTTACTGTAATAACAGCTGTTCTGATCACATGATATCAGCTGCTGGTCACCACAGCAACCGCTGTGGAGCCAGCATGGCCAACTACAAAACACTCCCATGATGCACTCTGTCTGTTCCAGATGTTCCAGAGAGAGACGTTCGCCGTCAGAGCATGTCCAGTAGCTCCGCCATGGACCCACCCACCAGCAGAGTGACGGTGAATACACACAGACACACACACAGCCAGCTGGGTTCTGTTGTTTCCATGGTAACTGGAGCTGATGATCAGCTGAGCAGCTCCATCTACAGGTGACACAATGAAGTACACCCAGGTGATCCACCGGCCTGATGTGGTCTGCAGGATCTGCTTCCCTCCTGTAAGAAGATGGACATGGTCTCTTGTGGGTGAACACCACAAACAGAACCACAACAGGCAGAACCTCAACAGACAGAACCAAACCCCAAACAGAACCCTGACCTTCTGTTTCAGATCTGGGATCAGATACCGGAAATCATGTAAAACTTGTCAGCTGTCAATCAAACAGCGACTGTTAATGTTACATGTCACAATGATAGGTTTTCCTCTGTACAGTGCATTATGGGAAGTTTTTGATGATGTCAGTGTGAGAGCAGTTTCTAACTGTTTGATAAATGTGTTGATGTGACAAGACCTGCAGGAGAAATCAATATCTCAATAATCATCAAATGTGGCCATCAGTTTTCAGAAGCCCGTTCTGTGAAGGTTCTCTTGTCCTCCTCTCCTGTTCTGACTGACGGGTGGAAAGTTTTGTGGGTCATTAAGGCCCTCTTGTGGTCTATCACCTGGTTGTTAAAGTGGTTTTAGTAGTGTGTTGAATGTGGTGGACAGTCTGTAACCAATCATCAACCTTGACCAACACAGGAAGTGATCAGCCAACACAGGAAGTTCTAAAATACTGTCACTGAGATGACGTCTAGGTTTGTCACAGTCCGTGACCTCCTCTGTTGAAGGATGGTCCTTCCTTTACTCCTCAAACGATCAGGTGACCCCAACGACCCAGACAAAGGCAAACCTGGGACTCCCCACCAGCCAGTCAGTCTCTTGGATCAGAGTCCAGTTGATCTGAGAACTGTCACAGACTTGTTGATGTCCTGCAGTGAAAATTAAATGAATGATGAAAAATTATCAGAAATTAATTAGCCAATCACAGTCCTCCTCTTCTTCTTCAGGGGTTTCTGTCCCGGAGGTTCAAACAGTCTCTCCGACGAACTCGGTCTCAACCAAAGCTTTGCCGTCCAAGCAGCCTGAAGTCAGACCAGAACGCCTCAGACACCAAGTAAGCCTTCAGTTTACCCCCTTTGGTGTACAATCTTTGTGATGTAACTCCTTTTCTTGACAAACGCCTTCAGGTCCAGTGAATTCTTGGGCAGTTTTGTATGAACCTATCAGAAAATTCTTTATTTATATTTATATAGATCATTTATAAAATCAGGTCTCAGGTGTGAACCTTTAATAGAGACCTTTAATAAACATCTAACAAACATTTAAACCTGTTTAAACTTTTGATTGGTTGATTTCATCTGTGGTCATATTCTTGGTTCTCCTGGACTGTTGTACCTCGTCCACTGTTTCCATCTGAGCCCCCCAACCACCAGGCGCAGTGGTCTGGGGTTCAGGTGGGCAGCAGGTCAAAGTGAAGACTTTATTCCCTGTCCTGGGTTCAGGAGTCTGAAAACTCTGACTGGTCTGGTCTCTGCAAAGTCTGTGTGGTCCTCATTTGTGGGTCTCTGTGGTTCTGGTTTGTGGCCTGTGTTGTCCTGGTTTGTGGGTCTGTGTGGTCCTGGTTTGTGGGCCTCTGTAGTCCTGGTTTGTGTGGTCTCTGTGGTCCTGGTTTGTGGGTCTTTGTGGTCCTGGCTTGTGGGTCTCTGTAGTCCTGGTTTCTAGTCTGTGTGGTCCTGACTTGTGGGTCTCTGTAGTCCTGGTTTGTGGGTCTGTGTGGTCCTGGTTTGTGGGTCTGTGTGTTCCTGGTTTGTGGCCCTGGTTTGTGGGTCTCTGTGGTCCTCGTTTGTGGGTCTCTGTGGTCTTGGTTTGTGGGTCTTTGTGGTCTTGGTTTGTGGGGTCTCTGTGGTCTTGTTTTGTGGGTCTTTGTGGTCCTGGTTTGTGGGTCTCTGTGATCCTGCTTTGTGGGTCTCTGTAGTCCTGGTTTCTGGTCTGTGTGGTCCTGGCTTGTGGGTCTCTGTGGTCCTGGTTTGTGGGTGTCTGTGGTCCTGGTTTGTGAGTCTGTGTGGTCCTGGTTTGTGGGTCTTTGTGGTCTTGTTTTGTGGGTCTTTGTGGTCCTGGTTTGTGGTCTCTGTGGTCCTGGTTTGTGGGTCTGTGTGGTCCTGGTTTGTGGGTCTTTGTGGTCTTGGTTTGTGGGGTCTCTGTGGTCTTGTTTTGTGGGTCTTTGTGGTCCTAGTTTGTGGTCTCTGTGGTCCTGGTTTGTGGGTCTTTGTGGTCTTGGTTTGTGGGGTCTCTGTGGTCTTGTTTTGTGGGTCTTTGTGGTCCTAGTTTGTGGTCTCTGTGGTCCTGGTTTGTGGGTCTGTGTGGTCCTGGTTTGTGGGTCTTTGTGGTCTTGGTTTGTGGGGTCTCTGTGGTCTTGTTTTGTGGGTCTTTGTGGTCCTAGTTTGTGGTCTCTGTGGTCCTAGTTTGTGGTCTCTGTGGTCCTGCTTTGTGGGTCTGCCACCACCAGTCGTGGATGAGACCAGACTGAGGGGGGACAAACAAATCCTTGAGAGGGGAGAGAGGGATGGAGAGGAGGGAGGAGGAGATGACGAAGAAGAGGAGCGGGGAGGAGGTGAAGAAGAGGAGGGGGGAGGAAGTAGGGCAGCCTCACTGCAGGGAGGGGCCACAGCTGACAGAGAGAGAGAGCTGCTGGAGCTGTGTAGCATCAGAAGCTACGCTAACAGAGAGAGAGAGACAGACTGGTCTTTCAGCCAAACAGCATCATTTGGTCGATTCTCCGTTGTTCTTTCCTCCCTCTGAAAGAGGACATGGATCCATAAACTCCTCCACCTCCTCCTCCTCCTCCACCTCAGCACAGGATGCTCGGTGAGTATCTACACGCATTAACATCCTTTGTCCTCTGAGTCTGAATAGATAAATGTGCTGCAGTGTGTGTGTGTGTGTGTGTGTGTGTGTGTGTCTGTGTCTGAGCGCGCTCAGTGGCGTCTTCCACCTGATTTGCATGACCATGCATGCTGCGTGTGTGTTAGCCTGGCTCCAGTCTGCACACAGCTAATCTGGTATATTAGCATGGTGTCACAAAATGTTAGCCAACATGTTTAGCTAACGAGTCAAAGCTACAACAACACACACACACACAGAAGCATTAGCATCATGCTAAGCATGTTAAGATGAGAAGAGCTAACGAGCTGACGACGACGGTCATGGTGTTCATGTCAGGATGCTTTGTGTGTGCGTGTGTTTGTGTTGTCAGAGGTCAGAGGTCATTTTTGACCACCCTCCACACACACACACACACACACATACACACACACACACACACACTGTGTATAACAACAGAGCTGCTAGCATTAGCATTAGCATTGGACTGATAAACAGTGGAAGTACGACATGAAGGAGATTCATCTGTCTGCAGTGTCCCTGAACATAACATGAACCTGCTGAATAGTGATGTGTCAGTCTCGAATGAGCCAGTTCAAAGAGCCGACTCTTCTAAGTGAACGATGGGAGGTGGATCACGTTCAAGAGACATTTATTTTTGTTTTATTTTTTGTTTTGTTTTGTAAAGTAATACAGTGCTGTGCATCCAACATTCAAAGCTGTCATTTTTTTATTGGTGTATCTACCTGCTCTGTGTAGCGTAAGGGTCTGTAAATGCAATGAAAACAATCAGCTACATCAATTTATTGATATTAGAATCTAGATCTAGATGATCTAGATTAGAATCTAGATCATCTAGATTCTAGATGAGATCTATTGATATTAGATGTAGAATGTAATTTTTCCTTTTGAATACGTAGAAAGGATGTATTGAATAATTTTAATTATATATGCATACATATACAAATCATAAGTCAAAACAGCGATTAATTTGGCTGAATTATAAAAGTTATAAGTGGTAAAATGAAAAGCCATCTGGGAGCCGAAAGAGCCGACTCTTCTTGGTGAGCTGAGTCAAATGATCCAACTCCCTAAAAAGAACCAAACTTCCCATCACTACTGCTTAGAGCTTTGCTACGTTCAGGGACTGCTGTAATGTGAGAAACACAAGTTCACTGGTCAAACTGATCCTCACACAGTGTGACGCCCAGCCTGTTCACAAACCCTGAAATGTCCTCATGTGTCATGATGGACTGTGATCCTGAAAGGTCTGAAACTCTCAGGCCACAATCTTTTCCTGAACCGAGCCATGACATCACCTGAAACCAGAACAATTTATTTCAAAGATACCTTGAGCATAACTTGTCTGATGAGATTGTGTTTTAACAGCAATGAGGTTAGGTGGACCCGTTAATTCTCTGCAGTCTTGAATGAACTGGACCTTTGAGATCTCCCAAACTGGCTCAATGATGTTGAGATCCAAGATCCAAAACATCCAACAAATGGATGTCGGATTGAACCAGGTTACTTTGATGTCCAAATGTGACAGACACTGACACTGGGACCGCCTCTGAAACCACAACAGTCTAAAAAAAATTGAGAAGTGAGACTGTGATGCCCCTCGCTGTTGTTGGAAGGTCAGAGGAAGACAAATGACACACTCTTCTGTGTAGTACTGTGTAGTACTCTATGTACCCCCTGGTGTAATGCTCTGGTTTCAGCAGAGTAGTGTTGTTTGAGTATGGCCGTTTGAACTTATTGGAAATGACTACAATACATTTTACTGCTTCTTCTTTTCCTCCAACATCTGCCCAGCTTTTGTTTGTATATCGAGGTATTCACCTCCACCTCTTCACCTCCAGCAGCTTCATCTGCCACCATTTTTTCAACACCGGTGATCCCTTCCCCTTCAGTTACAGCAACAAAATGGCGTCTACTGAGGACATGAAGTATCCAGAGTTCAACACTCACCATCACAGTCAGCAGTCATACATGCAAAAATAAGTAAGAGAACTCAGAGCACTTCTCGCTCACCTGAACAGGTACTGTTCCCGTTCTTCAGCATCTCAGGGCGAGTCTCATCCACACCTGGATCCTGACAGAGATATGAGCAAGGCTCCCCCCAACTCATCAGCCTATGCCTCCTCCACAGTGGAGGTGTTGGTCGTGTTCAGGAGCTCCTCAGTGCTCCTTCCACCATCCAACAATATCTGTTAGTCAGTTGGGGGCTGAACACAGCCTGAGCCAAGCTACGTTTCCCCTTCCTAAGTTCTTGACTGGTTTGTCAGAACTCTCTTGAGGCCAACTGAATGCCCAAAGGTGCAGTTCTTCTAGGCCAACCAGTCCTGGACTCTTTTGCCCCTCTTAGGTTGCCACTACAACAGGCACAGATGACCCTAATCCCTTCTGACCACGGCTTCTTCCAGCTGCCTCAACAATGGGAGGTCTTGAAGATGGCCCACTCAGATTTCAGGTCACCAACCTCCCTCAGGAAGCTTCTCCAGTTCCTCCAGAGATGTGTGTTGAAGACCTCATGGACAAGAGACATTCCCAATTCACCCTCACTACACATTTAGGTTTACCAGGTCTGTCCATCATCCACTCTTAGTGTCTGATCAAACTTACTACCAGGTGATGATCAGCTGACATGCAACCACACACGATTGGAGACAGGACCACAAAGTCGATCATGGATCTGTTCCATAAGATGTTCTAGTACCAGGTCCACTTATGAAAGATACTCAAACATGGTGTTTATTATCCATGACTAGAACAGATGTCCAATAACAAACCACTGTAGTTCAGATTAGCCAGGTTGTTCCTCCAGGTTTCTTCATCTTCACCCACCTGAGCGTTGAAATACTCAACAATCAGAGTCTTCCCAACAGAGACTCTGTCACTTGGAGACCTTCTCATTCCCTGGGGTGAACTCCAACACAGCCGGAGGCTTATGAACATCTCCGCTCCCGCTCAACACCTCTTACTCTGGGATACTGGTCTGGCTCCAGAAAGACCTGACCTGAACAAAGTGCTACAGCATCTTTTTTGCTGATTCATGAAGGCATTTGTGAACTGTAGTTAATCGTCCCATGGAACGAACCTCAGGTCTGTTCGCCTAGACAACACAGCTTCCAGGATCACCCCGGTCTGTCCTGGTCTGTCTGGTCTGTGTGTCCTGATCCGGTCATTCTCTTCTTCTGAAGTTTAGTCAGAATAACCTGACATGTCTTACCTGTCCTGGCAGGTGTGTGATGCGGCGGCTGCACTGTGGTAGCCAGGAGTCATTGCTAAGCACCAGCTGTGTGTCATCTCTGGAGCTCAGGATGGACCAATCAGTGATCATCAAACCAGTTCACTCCTCCCTCCTGGGACAGGACTACTGCTTCGAGGTAATGCACACACTCAACCTTACACTTGACCCTATGCTGTTTCCATGGTGATGACCTCTGACCCTGTGTCTCCTAGGTAACAACCTCGACAGGAACAAAGTGCTTTTCGTGTCGTTCAGCAGCAGAACGCGATAAGTGGATGGAGAACCTGAGGAGAGCTGTTCACCCCAACAAGGACAACAGCCGGAGGCTGGAGAACGTCCTGACGCTGTGGGTGATTGAAGCCAAGGACCTGCCCGCTAAGAAGAGGTACTGCAGTAGTATGTGTACTCACAGAGGTATCTGCACTCCTGCAGACTGTGTGTGGACAACTGTAGTAACAGTAATACTTGTACTTCAGGTACTTCTGCGAGCTGTGTCTGGATGACAGTCTCTACGCTCGGACGTCATGTAAGCTGAAGACTGACAACATCTTCTGGGGCGAACGTTTCGACTTCAGCAGTCTGCCATCCATCAGTGCTGTCACCCTTCATCTCTACAAAGACACCGACAGGAAGAGGAAGAAGGACAAGAGCAGCTATGTCGGATTGGTCAATATTCCTGTCGCCACGGTGACTGGCAGACAGCTAGTGGAGAAGTGGTACACAGTGAGCACGCCCAGCACCAGCAGGGGTATGTAGACTGAAGTCAGCTGTTTCAAATTCATTATCTTAGATATTAATCTTAGACATTAGATATCTATGTGTTAACTTGTGCTAAATGGAAAACATTTAATGATAAAAGTGGCAAACATTTTAAGTTAGCTAATGATAGCAAAAAGCTAGCTTTTTAGCTCGTTGACTTGTGTATTTCAGACTCATTGAATCATGTATTTCAGACTTTGTGACTCGTGTGTTTCAGACTCGTTTGAATCGTGTTTCAGACTTTGTGACTTGTGTGTTTCAGACATGTTGACTCGTGTTTCAGACTTGTTGACTCGTGTGTTTCAGGCATGTTGACTTGTATTTCAGAGTTGTTGACTCGTGTGTTTCAGACATGTTGACTTGTGTTTCAGAGTTGTTGACTCGTGTGTTTCAGACATGTTGACTTGTGTTTCAGAGTTGTTGACTCGTGTGTTTCAGACATGTTGACTCGTGTTTCAGACTTGTTGACTCGTGTGTTTCAGGCATGTTGACTTGTATTTCAGAGTTGTTGACTCGTGTGTTTCAGGCTCGTTGACTTGTGTTTCAGAGTTGTTGACTCGTGTGTTTCAGGCATGTTGACTTGTGTGTTTCAGACTTGTTGACTTGTGTATTTCAAATGTGTTCACTTGTGTGTTTTAGACGTGTTGACTCGTTTCAGATGTGTTGACTTGTGTATTTCAGACTTACTGACTTATTGACATGTATTGACATGTGTTTCAGGGAAGTCGGCGGTGCCCACGGTGCGGATCAAGGCTCGGTATCAGAGTATTGTCATCCTGCCGATGGAGCAGTACAAAGAGTTTGCTGAGTACATCAGCTCGAACTACCTGCTGCTGTGTAACACTCTGGAGGCGTCCATCAGTCTGAGAGCCAAAGAGGAGCTCGCTGCCGCACTCGTCCACATCCTGCACAGCACCGGCAAGGCCAAGGTAACCACTTCCACAAGAGGACCACGCCCACACATGTGGCCACACCCATTAATGTAACCACGACCAATGCATCTGACCCCCCACTACTTTCAAGATAAAAGCCCAAAACTGGACTGCCTGTTACCTTCTGCAGGACTTCCTGACGGACCTGATGATGTCAGAGGTGGACCGTTGCCGGGACAATGACCAGCTCATCTTCAGAGAGAACACGCTGGCAACGAAAAGCATTGAAGAATACCTGAAGCTGATTGGACAGAAGTACTTACAGGACGCCCTTGGTGTGCACAACTACACAACAACTACAAAACTACACATTTATTATGATTTATCTGGAAATATTAACACCTGTGTGTGTGCGTGTGTGTGTGTGTGTGTGTGTGTGTGCGTGTGTTCAGGTGAATTCATCAAAGCTCTGTATGAGTCTGATGAGAACTGTGAGGTTGACCCATCTCGCTGTTCGACGTCTGACCTCACAGAACATCAGGCCAACCTGAGGATGTGCTGTGAGCTTGCCTTCTGCAAGATCCTTGACTCCTACAGGTACACAACACGACTACACACTGCTACACAATTACAGGTACACAACATGACTATGCACTGTTACACATCCCCTGTTACACTCACCCAGGGTGTTCCCACGGGAGCTGAAGGAGGTGTTTGCGTCATGGCGACAGGAGTGTGGTAACCGGGGGCGACCGGACATCAGCGAGCGTTTGATCAGCGCGTCGTTGTTCCTGCGCTTCCTGTGTCCTGCTGTGATGTCACCTTCGCTGTTTGACCTGATGCAGGAATTCCCTGACGAGCGCTCAGCGAGGACGCTGACCCTCATCGCCAAGGTCATCCAGACGCTCGCCAACTTCAGCAAGTACGTCTGTGCTTTTATTCCGAAGGAGATGAGGGCTTTTATTTTGAAGGGATCACTCACCTGTTCTCATTTGTCCTCAGGTTTGGCACCAAAGAGGAGTACATGTTGTTCATGAATGACTTCGTGGAGCATCAGTGGAGCAGCATGCAGCGTTTCCTTCAGGAGATCTCAAACCCGGACGGACTGAACCACACCGCCGGCTTTGACGGGTACATCGACCTCGGACGAGAGCTGTCCAGCCTGCACACGCTGCTGACCGAGCTCGACCAGGTAACACACATGAACAGGTGCCAGGTCCATAGTGAGACTAGCTATTTTCCTTTGTTTCCACCCTCTATGTTGTTAAAATTATGTCCACTGACCTCTGTCTGTCTCTACCTGTCTGTCTCTCTGCAGTCCTGCCTGGCGAAGCTCGGTCCTCTTCCTCGAATCCTCAGAGACGTGTCAATGGCTCTGGCTAATCCGGGGGGCATGGTTAACCCTGGAGGTGTGGCCATCTCCTCTCCGGAGCCTCAGCGTGTTGTGTCTCCACCCCCTCTGTCCCCACCCCCCCTGTCCCCACCCCTGTCCCCCCCTCTGGCAGCGTGTAATCCCTCCATTGGCCTGCAGGGCGGCATCGGACTGGACGGAGGGTTAGCACCACATGTCCTGTTATCATTAGACCGTGTTCAGACAGGAACAGGAGGGTCGTGTGTTTCCACACCAAAAAAACGTCGCCGGCATGCAGCGAGAGAAGTTGAGACAGGTTCAACTTTTGGGAAAATGGAGCCCCACGTCATGCTCCGGCCGCTAATCAGACACTCAGATCAGTCAAACCTCCATAGACAGCATGAAATGTCTCTGAGACTGTCTCAGCAGGTATAGACACGCCCACAGCAACACACCTCAGCTCCCCTCACCCCCCCAACAACACCTCACTCCCCTACCACCGATTGCCGGTTTGACTGTTTCTGTCTGGACATGGCCTTAGCATTCAGCTCAGTTCTTTCACCCAAAAGGAACTGACCAATTACCGCCAGTGGTTGAGGTGGTTGCTATGGGTTTTCCTGACAGTTGCTATGGGTTAAAATATTAAATTCCAGAGGAAACTAGCTACCTGGTGCCAGCCCTCACCTTCATTGGTCCGCAGGAGTTTGCTTCTCCTTGGTCCAAGTCGGTTTGGGATGTCACTGACACCTTATTATGTTATGTTAGCTAGCAATGAACAGCTGAGAGGAGCTAACATTCCTGGAAACCCCCAAACTGACATTCTTGCTAATGTGTTCCTTAGGTGTTGTTTAGCTGTTCAGATGGGTTAGGGTTGAAGTGTTCTCTTTGGTGTTCAGGTCAGTTGATCAAGTATCTGGTCCAGATCAGGTCGTTTTAGCAGTTACAAGTATCATTAGAAGAACTTCCAGCCCAGCAGACAGCAGTTTGACCTGATCACCTGCTGTGCAGTGATGGTCAGTTTGGGGACTGCATGATACAAAATGGTGTCATCAGCATACAGGTGGATTTTCAGATAATGGAGCACTGACTAGTTTTTTATCGCGTTCTTGGTGTAATTGGATCAGTTCAGTTGTTGCTTCATGCTAACGTAGATCTCAGCTGGTCCAGTGTTAAAGGTTTTCAGGATTTATTTGCAGAAATTCATGCAGGTGGTTTCATGTGGTTTCACGTGGTTCGGGTTTTTACAGGTGTGGAGGCTGTAAAATGGTTCCCTGTGGATTTTCTTGAAGATGATTTTAAAACTATTCAAATTTTTTATTAGAATATTTTTATTGCTACTGAAAGTTAAACTCAAACTTGACATGGTTCTGACTCTGACTCTCTGCTCTGTATAGTTTGGTAGATTTCACCAGACTTCCATCTCCGACTCCAGAGAACAAAGACCTGTTCTTCGTCACTAAAGGATCCAGCCTGCAGCCGGCATCAGGTGACCTTTGACCTTTATCATGATCCCCTGACCTCTTTGACCTCTTAATCTGACCTTTGCTGATGTCACTTCCTGTAGGCCTGCAGGGTTCTCCAGCTCCAAGCTCCTCCTACTCAGAGCCCAATGAAAACGAGGCAGGGTTTGAAATGACCAATGGGAGCCGGAGGGAGGGTCCTGATCTGACCAATGAGAGCCGCAGTCTCTCCCTGGTCGACCTGCAGGACTCCTCCCCTAGTGACGGCCTTGACGACAGCCAATGGCAGCGCAGGACGGGGCTCCTCCCCCTCTCCTTCCAGAACCCTGTGTATCACATGACAACCACGTCGCCACGGCAGCAGACGGACGCCACTCCTTCGGATGGATCAGCGGGATCGCATGGAAACGCTGATGAGAGGAACGCCATGGCAACCAAACCAGCATTTCTTACCCAGATGTCAGTGGGGCTGGGAGGGGGGGAAAGGGGGGAGAGGATGTCGGCCATGTCGAGCAGCAGCAGCGGAGAAGAATACTCGAGACGGGCTTTGTCACTCACCGAGACAGGTATGACATGGACAGACCGAACAGAACCTCTGAACCCAGCAGTGTCCAGTCTAACAGTGAACACAGCAACAGAACCTCTGAACCACCAGTGTCCAGTCTAACAGTTAATACAGTAGCAGAACCTCTGAACCGGCAGTGTCTAGTCTAACAGTGAGCACAGCAACAGAACCTCTGAACCACCAGTGTCCAGTCTAACAGTTAATATAGCAGCCTACCAAGGTGGTTTGGGTCCTGGCGTCCTGGGCTGAGTCAGTCTGTAGATCAGCTTGGTACCATCACATTACTCCTGCTGTTCCTGTAGGTTAAAGCTTTCTGTTGCCCCTCCCCCTTCAGGTAATTCCGTCGCCCCTCGTCAGAACTCGTCGGGTCCTCAGAGACGCATTGATCAGCCTCCTCCTCCCTCCTCCGCTCCACCTGGACCTCCACGAGGTCGAACACCTCCCAGCATGCTCAGCGGTGGGGCAGGCCCTGCCTACCCTCCTCGACCCGCCTCCGGCAGCATGATGTCATCCAGTCCTGATTGGCCGAGCAGTGGCCAGTCACGTCTCAGACAGACGTCATCGTCGTCTAAAGGAGACAGCCCTGAGAAACAGCGGCCGGCTGCCAAGGTAACAGCCGTTACTTATTATTTTTGGCCTTTTTGCTTTATTGCTGAAGAGTGACGGGAAACAGGTCGGGATTCGACCTGGGCCCCCGCAGCGAGACTTCACGTATGGGGCGGCTGCTCTATCGACTGAGCTAAATGCCACCCCTAACAGCCCGTCATTGAGGCATGAGAGTGCAGGGCGGAGCCTAGAATTGGGTTCACATGTTCATGTTTAGGTGGTAGCCATGGTAACCCAGTCAGTGTGTGTATGTGTGTGTGTTCAGGCTCCATCACCGTGTGCGTTGGATCGGACCGCCGCCTGGCTGCTCAACATGAACTCCGCCTCCTCGTACGGCGAGGCGGAGGATGATCGCCATGACGATGCCCTCATAGAAAAGGTAAGGACAGATATTCTGGTTCTGACTGTGTGTCCCGCTCCGGTTCTGGTTCTGACCGTGTGTTCTGCTCTTCTGGTCCAGTACCAGCAGGAGATTACATTGCTGCAAGAGAAGTTGCGAGTTGCTGCGTTGCGTCAGGATGAGTGTGAAGCTCGACTACTGATCCAGGATCAACAGAACCAGCGCATGCTGCAAGAGTACCAGGTGGGTCGTGCACCTGATCACCTCGTGAAAGGCAGATGATCACATGACTCTGCTGGACCAATAAGAGAGGACTGTGTGTTTCAGGTGCGGTTGGAGGACACCGAGAGCCGACTGAGGAGACTTCAGGACGACAAAGACCTGCAGATGAACAGCATCATCAGCAGGTCAGAACCGGCTTGTGTGCTCGCCTGTCTATCTGTTCTCTCACCTGTATATCTGTTTTTTTTTAGATACCTTATTAATCTATTAACTCTTTTTTCACTTTAATTTACATGCATTTAACCCCGTACACACATACAGTTAAAAGGCTCATAGACGTGCAAATGTAGAGAGAGATGGTGGAGTGATGGGCAGCTGCGAGCAGTTGGGGGAGTTTGGTGCCTCAAGTGCACGTCAGCAGTGCCCAGGAGGTGCATCTACCAGTCCACCTTCCATATTTTTCGTCAATGCTGGACTTGAACCGGCCATCCTCCGGTTTCCAAGCCAGTCTCTATGGACTGTCCATTTGGACATCTGTCCTCTCACCTGGCTGTCTCTCTCTGACCTGTCTGTGTGCTCACCTGTCTTATCTGTTCTGTCACCTGTCTGCAGGTTAATGGCAGTAGAGGAGGAGTTGAAGAAAGATCACTCTGACATGCAGGCAGTGATTGACTCCAAACAGAAGGTCATCGAGGCACAGGTACCTGTCTGTCTCTGACTTCCTGTCTGTCTCTGTCCGTCTCTCTCTGACTTCCTGGGTGCGGTTGAATTGTCAATTTTGCTTTGGAACCTTCCTAACTGAGTGAAATGACCCAGAAGTATTAATGTAGCCGCCATGGCTAGAGCTGTTCAAATTCTCAAACTGTGAAGGAAAGGAGCCTCAGTGCTTCCTTTATCATCTCCTTTAGCATAGGATACACCGGACCATCCTTTACGAAAGGAAAGGAGGTAATGCCCGCCCCACAATTCCTTGCAGCAATGACAAAAAGTCAGCGCACTATTTAGTCATTCACAATCATACGAAAACATTAATGTATTTAAACGGTGTGACAGCCTGCAGCAGAGAGTGTGTGAACATGAACACACGTGTTGATCATGAAGTGTGTCCTGCTGCGTTCACACACAGTACAAACTGTTTGGAACTGTGCCATCCAGCGTCCTGCAGGTCATCATGAAGTTCCTGTTGCTGATTAATCAGATATCTTTGCCATAACTTGCTAATATGTTTCTATCTGAGTGGACAGGAGGGTGAGCGACCAGACCAGGTAACAAACACTTCACCTGACTGTGACAGGTGGACAATATTCATTATTTCACTCTGACGATAATGATGTCACATTTTTCACCGGGTTGTCCACGTTTATATTTCCTACATTAAACTACATGCTAAGAGTGCACAGAGAGTATCTAGGAAGTATCTCAGAAGAGCATTTTGTAGTCCATCTTCTGGACTTTGTAGTTTTACCACAGATCACGTCAATAACGTTCACCATCGCTTCATGATGTAGTCTAAGTGTGAGAGCAGTCGGATTCTCTGAACATCGTGGTCATCTTCTCCTAACTCCTTATGAATTCTCCTTCACATCTTTTCTTGACCTTGTGACGTTTTCCATCAAGGTCAAGGAAAAGTGGTTTAGAAAGGACTTAGGAGCTAATTTTCTTGACTATTCGACAGCACCCTCTGTCTCTCTCTCACTCACTTCCTATCTGTCTCTCAGGAGAAGAGGATTTCAAGTCTTGATGCAGCGAACTCTCGTCTGATGGCAGCGTTGACTCAGCTGAAAGAGCGGTACGCTGTGACATCACAGAGGAACGGCCTGTCGCCTAGCAACACCTCGTCGCTGCAGATCACCGAAAACGGCGAGTTCCGTAACTCTGGCAACTGACCTCTGATTGGCTGATAGAAAGAAGGGGATTGCATGAAGTGTGAGAGACAGCAGGAGGTGGGGCTAACTATGCCATGCCCCTCTTCTACAAATCAACCAATCCTTGATTGTTACAGACCGGTCAATCACCTCTTGCAAATGGATCTGTTGCTAGGATACTGCTCACTTCCTGTTTTAGTTTTGCATGTTTCCTTTTTCATCATATTCTGCTTCTTTTGGCACTTCCTGTCCTGTGAGCAGGAAGTGGCCAATGACCAAACTGCACGTATTCAACTGGACCTGCCTGGTCCTGGTGATGACATTTTTAAAAGGGGCCGTCTGTGCTAACAGACAGTTAGCCTACCTTAGCACAAAGACTGGAAGCAGGTGAAAAACGTTAGCCGCCTTCATGTGAAACTTTGTCCACTCTGGGCTTCCGTAATTCTGAACATGGACTCGGTCCAGTCCAGTCTGTTTCAGATATTAGACGTTTGTTTGTGTCGTTTCAGAGAATTTTAACGTAAATTCAGATTTTATCGTAAAAGTTTAAAATGTGATGAAAAGTTTGTGAAAACACACACACACACGACCCAGTTGGACCCAGCTGTGGTTCCGTCTCTGTATTTATGAATCTTTCTGTTATTTATCTGTCAGTATTTATAAAGAGAAGCTCCAATAAACTATTACACCATCAAGCTGTTGCTACTACATTTCCATTGCTACGGCGATGTGTCAGCCACCACACCCACAGAGACAGACAGATGGTCAGACAGCGTTTATGGATCAGAGCAGTGAGACATCTCATTTATGTGTAAAGAGGAAGTGATGTCACATTTCACAGATCCTCCAACGGGTCGGTGGTCCAGTACTCATTGTTCCACCCCAGGAACCAGCCGGTGAAGGTGGGCGGTTCGAATCCCTGTTTGACCATCACGATGGGTGTCCCTGAGTCTCGGTCCGCTGGGTCACTCTCAATGTACCTGACAGCTGTACACAAACACACACTTAACCACAAAGAATCAGGATCAATATGAGCCCTGAAACCTGCACCAGGACCGGAGAGGTTCTTGTCTCTCACCTGAAGACACCGCCTCCTTCTCCTCCTCCTCGAGCGCCTCCTTTCCAATCCAAACAAACACCTGCAGGAGGCCACAGGAAGTAAGGACATTGGAGGGTGGGGGGTCGGGGGAGGGTAGGGGTTATGTTACCATAGTGATGACAGGAGACTCACCTGGTCCCAGGTATCCAAGATCATGACATCATCAGGAGCGAGGTCAGCCTGCATCATCTCACCTGGAACCTCCTCCATCTGAACACAGAGATACAGTTAGCTAGTATTAGCTCAGTCTGTTAGCAGCTGTTAGTTAATGTTACCTAAGTCCGTCATGTATCACATTAGCTGGAATCTAAAAACAACGTTAGGAATAATGTCAGTCAACCTAGCCACCAAGCTAACATTAGTCTGATACGTTAGCAGGCTAGCATCAGCCAGTTAACCCACAACATGGTAACATGTGACATGCTCTACAGACTCACCAGGAAGTTCCCAGTCTTGTTGGAGCAGGCGAACAGGCGAGGAGGATGATCCTCCATTGTGGTCTTCAGGCGGGGGGACCTCTTGTAACTGTCCTGCCCCCCCAAAATATCCCAGAATGCACCTATAAGCACACAGAGAGTCTCCAGTCAGGTTTGATCCAGTTCACCAGGTTCAGACTACACCGCCGCCCCCCTCACCTTCCTCCACCCCCTCCTCCAGGCTTGTGGGGGTCACCTGCAGGACTTCAGCCAGCTTCTCGGCCCCCTGGGCCTCAGCTGGACTGCTGCTGGCCCCTCTCCAGGTCCAGGATCCAGAAGGAGATACGAGTAGGAACACATCGCTGGTGTTCAGGCTGGAGGAGGATGGGTCCACCTGAGAACCAGAACCATTCATATGACAGATATGTATATAAACACACACGCACGCACACACACACACACACACACACATGCATGAAGCCACCCAGAAAATACACACTGATAAAAGTGAAGCATATGTAAAGCAGCGCAATGTACATTTGGGCATGTGCGCATTCAAATATCATGTTTTTAGTTTTCTTTATTTTCGGGTGGTGAAATTAGAGCTACAGAGCTTTCTAACCCTTTCTTTCTAAGCCACTGATTGTCTCCCTGTTTTCAGTACTTTCTCCCTCCACTCCTGTCTCCACACCTGTTGCGGTCAGGCTTCGGAGGTGGGCAGAAACCCTCCACTTCACCTCCAGCTTGAGATCTGACCATTTCTTTCTAACCTGTGTGTGTGCTGCTCAGATCCCACGACATTTACAGCCTGCCACACGCTCCCACTCATGTCTTTTTTTTTGTCATATTTATCCCTGTTTACAGGGTGCCAAACATAATCTACCTGCACATCTCCACTTCATTCACTAGAATCTCTATCTCAGACTGAAATTCCTTTTCTTTCCTTTGTTCATTGGATGATCTGATCGGTCCGAGGCCTATTTATTTATTGATTTGCATATTTAAATGGGGGTGTACACAGGGAGGAGTCTGACATCTCTGGCATGTGCGCTCAATTCCACGTTGAATGGGATGTACAAAAGAAATGCGCTTGGATCCATGCGTACGCATGCTTTGATACATCTGAAGTTTTTTGTGCGTACGACTGGGTTTCGGTGTACGCCAAGGTGTACGCCAAGGCCCACATGAAAATCCACGCAATGCGCGTATTTTTACATGAGGCCCCTGGTCTTCCATCTCACCTCCACAGCCCTGCAGTCTCCTGCTGGATTGGCTCGAATCTGGAAGAGGCGTGTGTCCTCTGCCTGTGATTGTCTGTTGTCTCTGGATGTCCCACCTTTGTACACCACCATTGGTTGTCCTCTGAACAGGCTCATGAGGTGAGCAGGCTCTTTTCCCTGAACCACCCGCACCTGCAGACAGAAAGTGATCAGTTACCTGTCAACAAGGTTCAGTTCAGTCTGTCAGAGGAGAACTGAGTCAGCCCGGGTCCAGTACCTGAACTGGACCACCTCCCAGCTCATCATCCAACTGGACCGCCAAGATGGCCGACGCTCCAAGCTCATCCTGGCTGGACTCCGCCCCCTGCCTGCAAAGAGAAGAAGAACTCCTGAAGACCAGGACCAACGCCTCCTGAAGACCAGGACCCAGTGCTCACCATATGTAGATGATGTGCCCGTCTCGGTTGTTGTGGTGATACTGGTACAGGATGATGTAACTGTCTCCTCCAAAGAACTGACCGAACACAGATGGGTCCACCGGAACCTTATCGGATCCTTCAACACGCCAGATCTACGAACAAACCAGATCTCCCATGAGTCTTAGTTCCATGTGTGTCCACGATTGACTGGACAGGCCTGGCCCTGCCCTCACCTGTTTGTCTCCATCTCCTCGGTCGACCATCCCGCTCTGCGCTGCCATGGTCTCTGATTGGTGGAGCTCTGCCACATCAAACGGGACCTGTGTAATCAGAACAGCTAGAGTTGGTTTACAGGAACCATCTAGACCCAATCCTGAATCTGACTGGTCAGCCAGTTTACCTTCTTGATTTTTGCAATCTGATTGGACACATAGGCCGTTCCCATGCCGACTGTGTCGTCGGGGTCCCTCCAGTCTTTAAAGAACTGTTTAAAGAGCGGCGTCTCCCCGTGCTGAGGAAGGACCTGGACCTGAGGGGGCGGGTTGGACAGGTAGACCACATGATCAGTGTGTACAGGGGAGACCATCGACATGTGAGACACTGACCGCTTACCTGTGTGTGTGCTGGGTAGTTCATCTTGTCAATGAACTTCTCGGCAGTCTTCATGACGGCGAGCCGCTCATCAACGCTTGCCTCCTTACCTGCAAACACAAACACACCTCTCTGAACAATCAGGTTAGAGCTCTTCTGAACTGGTCCAGGCGGTTCTGATCAGTCAAAGTTTGGACCTTTCCAGACGTAGAGTTGTCCGTTGGCTCCGTTGTCGAGGATGAAACAGTCGCCGGACAGCAAAGCATCCTGGGGGAATGGATTCTGCTCTGCGACCATGGTAACCTCTATGTCAGAGCCAGTGTTGTACACCTGACAGACAGACAGGTAAACACTTCCTGTTGCTACTTCACAATAAAATCTGTCCAGTGGATGTTCAGGAAGCAGTGACATCATGAGTCGCTGCAGCGAGCTCATTGAACAAAGTCTGTTACCTTATAGAGCCGCGCCTGTTTCCTGTGGGAGGCGTCCATCTTGGTGTCATCATGATGACCGTCAGGCAGGTCCGGCTTCTCCCCAAGAACCTGAGGTCAACAGGAAGAGGTCAGAGGTCAAGAGGAAAAGATCATGTGATCGACTCTGCTCGTGTCATCACCTCCAGCATCTTCTCTGGCTCCTCCCCTTCGTTACAGACCACCAAAGTGGCCCGCCCACACCGCTCGTCATCACGGATACCCTTAGACACCTGTTAATCAATCAGTCAGTTAGTCATGATGTCACTGAATAGTGATAATGTCATCAGGTGATGTCACCACTCACCATGGTGGCCTTCAGCTTTTCAAAGTGGTTACTACGGTAACCAGACCACTGTATGATTTCCTGTAACGAGAGAGAGACACAGATTCAGAAAGAGACATGTCTCACCTCTCCCCCCTGCCCGTCTCACCTCTCCCAGGTCCAGGATGAAGCTGTCTCCCTGGTTGAAACTCTCCCAGCTGACCGGAACCTCTGTTGCCCTGACGACACGACGACCTTTGACCTGCAGCAGACGTTGAACATCCACGTCATTGGTCACCACGTGTTGGAACCCTGAGGCCACGCCCCCTTTCTGTGTGAGAGGAAGTGATGTCATCAGTGCAATTGGAATGACGGCTCAGGACAATTACATGGGTACTCTGATTAATCGCAATATTCACCATGTACTTGAGTCCAGTCTTGAAGTACCCAGTGAAGGTGCTGGACTCATGGTTCTGGACTTCACGGTACTGGATCGGCAGCCCTTCCAGGTAGTCATCCATCTTCACTGCAAAGATGGCTGCTGCCCCGCTCTCATCCTGAGAACACTCTGAACCTGCAATGGACCAATCAGAGAGCAAAACGGGCCAATCAGAGAGCAGTACCAGTGTCACATGACAATCTGCTGTGGCTGTATTAATGTCAGCGCACGTATTGGACTGCAGTATAAGTACACAGTGTATTGCAGTATGAGTACACAGAGTACTGCAGTACCTATCTAGTAGTGCAAGTCATATAGCAGTATAAGTACACACTGTATTACAGTATAAGTACACAGTGTATTGCAGTACCTATCCAGTAGTGCAGGTCATACTGCATGGATCCAGTGCGACTCTTGGTGCTGTGGAGAATCAGGTATGCGTCGCCACTGTAGAACCCTCCGTACAGACTCTCAGGAACAGGAACCAGGTCCATCTTCTCCACCCGCCACACCTGAAGCTCCGCCCCCTGACCGGCACGCTCAAACTCAGGATGGTACACCATGATGTCACCTTTAGGGGGCGGAGTTTGAAGAAAAGCTTGTTCTTTGTCCTCATCCCCACACACAAAACACCTGAGCTGCACCTCAGAAAAACAGGAAGTGCCTCGCCCAGGTAGACAGACAGTTTCCAGTTGGAACAAAGAGGAAACTGAAAAAGCCCACTGTCGAAAATCGGCTCATGAATTGGTATGAATAGGTAACGAGAACCTGATGAAACACTTCCTGTTTTCACCTGTTTCAGCAAACACCTGAAGAATGTTTGATTTGTGAAAACTGGGTTCTGGTGTGTTTTACCCATTTTTCATTAGAGCTTAGCTGCTCTCAGGTGTGATTTACCTGTTTTCTGATTGATCTTAGCCACTCTCAGACATGTTCTTCTTTTTTCCTGCTCTAGGTAAGACCCTAAAAACAGACACAGTCTCTCAGGTAATGCATACCTGAGATTCTGTGTTTTAACTGTTTTCAGGTGTGTTTTACCTGAGTAATCAAACTCTGAATGATAATAAAGATAGGAACTCACCTTGTGTTGCTTGGACGCTGCTGTCTGATGGATGAAATGAACCTGAGGAACTCTTTCAGGCTCATGAGCTCCACCTGAAAACAGAGCAGGGCGGGGCCACGGGGGAGAGGCTGCAGGCAGGTAACTCTACCTGTCCACCAGTGTTCCCTATCAGACCACACCCACACCTGAAGCACAGCTGCTGATCATCAATAAATAATCATCTCTTTGTTTACGGCAATACTATACACTGTAAACACTATACACTGTGGGGGGGCTCGTGACTCGTGGTTATCGTTACGCCGCGCAAGTGACCCAGACGTCACGGAGAGAATCATTTCTCAAAATAAAACGTTTTTCAAAATAAAAGATCGCCCAGACTCGTAATGGATAAAACGGAAATAATCAATTATTTCCTGTGCGGCCCGCTACCAATTGGCGTGGGGGGTTGGGGACCACTGCTCTAGGGAACATTATTAGGAATCACTCCATTAATTTAATTTAATTAATTTTCATTGTTATGCTGACGACACCCAAATATATTTATCGATCAAGCCTGATGAAAGCAATCAGCAAACTAAACTCCAAGCATGTCTTAGGGATATAAAAAGTTGGATGGCCTACACCTCAGAAATCAGGGATCACCCCTCCATTGCACGTCTGCCCGTCCTGGGAGAAGGATCCCTCCTCTGTGGCCCTTCCTGAGGTTTTATTTTGGAATTTCCCAACCGGATGCGCTAAGATTCGCTCGAGTTGTGTTTTATTGTGAAACCTCCCCGGAAGTGTGCTGTGTGTAGCTGTAGCTTGATGCGGTCAGCTGTCAGTTTAGGTGACAACATGTCCCAGTAAACCGGCAGATAACCGGGAATAAACCGGGCTAACGGTCGGTGGGACGGCGGGAGAATGGAGACCTTTAATAAGCTGACCAGCATGCTGCTGCACGCGCTGGAGACGGTGAGTTAGCAGCTAACGTTAGCTCGGTTAGCTTCTGTCTGCTCAAAGTTTAACAAAGTTTCAGAGAGTGACGGTGGAGGTGAGACAGAGGCAGCCTGTCTGTCTCACCCTCAGAGGGACAGACAGGCAGCCTGTCCCTCTGAGGGTGAGACAGGTTAATAACTGTGAACTTGTTTATCCGAGTTAGCAACAGTAACGTGACCGTGAAGCTAATAGCTAACAGCTAGCTCGTATTGTGTTTCCGGTTTACCTGTCGACGTGGAGGAATGTGGCTCAGATGTGATCAGCTGTGAGGAGGTCACGTGGGCCCTATCGTCATGACAACAGAGGTCGTGTCACATGACATCACTGATGATGACGATGATTAATAATTGATCTGTTTACCTGTCTGTCTCACCTGTCTGTCTCTCAGAGAGAGCCCTCTGTCGACCTGTTGGACTCGTTTATTGATCATTGGAAGTCCATCACTAATTATTACATCCAGACGACAGGTGAGGAGCTGCAGACACTGTTACCTGAGAACACCTGATTACCTGTTCAGCCAATCACAGTCATCTGTGTGTGTGTAGATGAAAGTCGTCCTGTCAGACAGACTGACATCCCGTGGCGTCTCAAACAGATGTTGGACATCCTGGTGTACGAAGAAAAGCAACAGGTAACACACCTGAACTCACCTGAACAGTGCATCATGGAAAGCCCATGGTCAAAACCCTGTCCCAACAAAGCTAAGGAGGACTCACCTGGTCAGCTGTAGTCATGATTGAACGAGGTCTGGATAGAGAAAGATGAATCATATTTAAGTTACATTATAATTTAGTTACATTGTATGAACATGTGAAGGCAAACAAAGAAAACGGATTCAACATGTCACCAACATTTATGTTGTATGTAATACCTCATCAATAAAACAATAAGTCAGACAGAGCAGAACATGCCGTGTGATGATTGATGTATTAATATATTGTTGTAATGTTTATCAGGCTGGTGACGACTGTGCATCATGTCTGGATTATCTGCTGCAGCACAAACTGTTGGAGACGCTGTGCACTCTGGGAAAGGCTCAGGTAACAACAACCGATCTGGACACAACATTGAGGGAGCGGTACAATGTCAAATATATACCTCATATGTCCTAAACACTTTTATTTGACCTCGCTAGAAAACCAACAAGGAAAGGTGCGAAGGAGAGGTGATAAGGAATTAGGGGAAGTGTAGGTCGGTGTTCAGATGTTATGTTATGTTATTAACAGTTTTTGACGTTTAGAGAACGTCAAATAGCTGTGTGTGAACGCAGCTCCACAGTCAACAACAGAACACACTTCATGATCAAAGTTTTTACATCACGTCAACACGTATGTTCATATTCACACGCTCTTTGCTGCAGGCTGCATCAGACTGTTTAAATACACTGATGGCTTTAATGACTGAACGCTGCATCCATTTAAAGGAACTATGAGAGGCATCAACTCCTTTCTTTTCATGGAGGATGGTCCATTGTCTCCCCTGAACTAGATAATAAAAGCATTGGAGCTCCTTTCCTTCTTCAGAGGATTCAAACAGCTCTTATCATGACAGACACATTAACACTTTGATTTCACTCAGTGAGGAACTTTCATGAGAAACTGAATATTCAACCACAGCCTGACTCTGACCTGCACTCACTGTATTCAAGGTTTAATTCTCCTCCTCTTCTTCTTCCTTCTCCTCAGTATCCTCCAGGTATGGTCCAGCAAGTATTGGTGTTCTTCACTAAGTTCTTGTCTCAGATGCAGAAGCCTCTCCTCCACCTGGTTAACGTCTACAGACCTGTTGAGGTAAACTCTGATAAACAGGTATGAACGGGTATATACAGGCATGAACGGGTATATACAGGCATGAACGGGTATATACAGGTATCTATGGATATAAACGGCTGTATACAGGCATGAACGGGTATAAACAGGTATGAACGGGTATATCAAATCAAATCAAATCAAATTTTATTTGTATAGCCCAAAGTCACAAAACACATTTTGCCTCAGAGGGCTTTACAATCTGTACAGGGAGTGACACCCTCTGTCCTTAGACCCTCGGTTCGAGTGAGGAAAAACTTTTTTAAAAAAAACCTTTAACAGGGAAAACATGTGGAAGAAACCTCAGGAAGAGCCACAGAGGAGGGATCCCTCTTCCAGGACGGACAGACGTGCAATGGATGTCACATGTACAGAACAATCAACACAAACATATCGTACAATTACAATGAATTACAATAGATGGTAAAGTGATTGCAGTAGCAGTGGAACACAGATGCACAGCAGCAATAAGTCATTAACCAACAAAGCTGTAGTGGAGATGGTAGCAATAATGACTATATATGGCATGTAATGCTAAATATGGTGGACGTCAGTAGCAGACCACGGCGGCAGCCACGATCCATGAGAACCTGCTGGACGAGAAAGCACAGAAACTCCGGGGAAGAGGTGTAGTTAGTAACATCCAAAGAAAAGGTGTAAGGGAGATAATGATTGACAGAACAATAAAACCTCAGGCCCCGTTTACGCAGACTCTAAGGGTTATCGAACTGCTTTACATTGATATGCATGATAAGAGAGAGAGAGAGAGAGAGAGAGAGAGAGAGAGGGTTTACAGTAAGGCGTGGACGTCAGCAGCAGACCACAGCAGCAGTCAGGATCCATGAGAACCTGCTGGACGAGAAAGCACAGAAACTCCGGGGAAGAAGTTTAGGGGGGGGGGGGGCAGGGATGAAAGGGTATATACAGGCATGAACGGGTATAAACAGGTATGAACGGGTATATACAGGCATGAACGGGTATATACAGGCATGAACGGGTATAAACAGGTATGAACGGGTATATACAGGCATGAACGGGTATATACAGGCATGAACGGGTATAAACAGGCATGAACGGGTATATACAGGCATGAACGGGTATAAACAGGTATGAACGGGTATATACAGGCATCTATGGATATAAACGGCTGTATACAGGTATGAACGGGTATATACAGGCATGAACAGGTATATACAGGTATCTATGGATATAAACGGCTGTATACAGGCATGAACGGGTATATACAGGTATCTATGGATATAAACGGGTATATACAGGCATGAACGGGTATATACAGGCATGAACAGGTATATACAGGCATGAACGGGTATAAACAGGCATGAACGGGTATAAACAGGCATGAACGGGTATATACAGGCATGAACGGGTATAAACAGGTATGAACGGGTATAAACAGGCATGAACGGGTATAAACAGGTATGAACGGGTATATACAGGCATGAACGGGTATATACAGGCATGAACGGGTATAAACAGGCATGAACGGGTATAAACAGGCATGAACGGGTATAAACAGGCATGAACGGGTATATACAGGCATGAGCGGGTATATACAGGCATGAACGGGTATAAACAGGTATCTATGGATATAAACGGCTGTATACAGGTATGAACGGGTATATACAGGCATGAACAGGTATATACAGGTATCTATGGATATAAACGGCTGTGTACAGGTATGAACGGGTATAAACGTATATGAGCGGGTATGATGTGGATTATACAATGTTGTATTGGGTCATGTGACTGTGCTGATGATGTCACTGTCTGACATCACTTCTGCTCACCTCAGAAGCTGATTCGTCTCTGTGCACTTCCTGGTTCTCTCACTGAGAAGGAGGAAGCTCAGTTCTTATTGGTCGTCTGCTCCAAAGTCAAACAGGATCCACACACGCTCAGACACGTCTTAGAGGTCAGCTGATCACGCTCTGATAACAGTTGATTAAACAGGAAGTGACTGTCTCTGTGACTTCCTGTTGGAAACGACTGCAGGAGTTCATCTCCGTCCATGTTTTTAGATTCTGGACCAACCAGCAACCAGGACACCCACCACTGACCAATCAGAGCTCTGCACACAAGCCTCCAATCATGGGACAGAACCACCACTGCTCCTCAGCCAATCAGATTCAGCTACCTCCAGCCTCGCCCAATCAGAGTATAGTCTGTTGTCAGCTCTGCTGCAGCTCACCAAGAGTCAGGTAACTGAGCGGCTTCAGATGGATCACATTTATTCAGGCTGATGTGTTCATGGTCACGCTATCATCACATGTTATAGTCATGTTATCATCACGCTATCGTCACGTTATCTTCATGGTATAGTCGTGCCTCGTCACGGTCTTCATGTGTGTCTCCACAGAGACCCTCAGTGTGTCTGAAGGCTTATGAAAGCCTCCTGCTGCTGTCCTCGGTCCAGTCTGGATCTTCTGGGGAGATTCTCTGTGATCACACCCAGCTGGGAGAGCTGCTGGCTGGGAGGCTGCTGGAGCTTCACTCCCTGCTGCCTCTGGAGAGTCTGGATCCTGGAGAGGTTCAGAGCTGGCCTCACACACCGTGGAGGTACGCACACACAGTGAATGCACACATGTAGTACTGCAGTATTAACATGTACTCTGTACTGCAGTATTAACATGTACTCTGTGTACTCTGTACTGCAGTATTAATGTGTACTTTGTGTACTCTCAGCTCACAGTTCTCGCGCTGCAGCTCTGATCTCAGGTCAGCATCTCCTGCTTCTGATCACATGACTAACTTCTTCTCATGGTTCGACTTTCTGGATCACCTGACGAGAGAAGCACCTGAGGTATACACAGCTGTCTGTCATCCTGTGTGCTGATAGCCCTGCCCCCTCACCTGTGTGTGTGTGTGTGTGATCACCTGACTGTCTGTTCGCAGGTGTTAGCGGTGAAGCTAGCCCGGTGTGTCCACCAGCTGTGGTTGTCAGACGTGGTCCAGCCTCAGCTGCAGCACACGTGAGTCCACCTGTCCTGTGGTCTGAGTCCTGTTCAGGTAAGCATACAGTCCTGTCTCTGACATCCATGTGTGTCTGTGTGGTCCAGGTGTGAACAGGTGGTCCTGTTCTCCACCTCCCTCCTCTGTGCTGCCATCAGACTGGTCCAGTCCCCCTTCCTGCTGGATCAGCTGGTCCACTTCCTGTTGAAGACGGATACACTGACACACCTGCTGCTGCAGCGCTGTGACCACATCTCAGACCAGGTGAGTCCACCTACACAGCTATAGAAGCCCTGCAGGGATAAAGACACTGCAGGTCACTTGTCTGTCTGTTCTCAGACCTGTCTGTCTCTGTCCTCACTCCTGTCTGTCTGTCCTCAGATCAGCATGCTGTCTCTCTCTCTGGTGGAGGAGTTACTACAGAAGCCTCACAGGGACATTTTGGACGTCCTGGTTTTGAGTTTCCTGCAAAGTCGGAATTACCTGTCTCCACCTGCAGCAGGACAGGATGACAGGCCCGCCGAGACTGTTGAGACCGCCGAGGACAGCGAGTGAGTCTGAGCCCGAGAACCTGTCTCCAGGACGGACGGACACGAAGTGGGTCAGTAATCATGTGTTTGTGTTTGGTCCAATCAGTGACCTGGAGGAGGACCTGTTCTTCTTCTCTGATGGCGTGATGTCAGACAGCGAGCTGCTTCCTCCTCCCTCCTCCTCGGCTCTGCCTCCTCCCTCTGGACAGGGATCAACTGCCGACGTTGTCAACAGGTAACTCACCTGTCTGACCCCGCCCATACCACTGACACTGCCCACACTGCTGACCCCTCCCTGTGTGTGTGTCTGTGTGTGCAGCTTCCTGTGCTTGGTTCCGGTTCAGGTCCGGTCTGCTCAGCTGCTTCAGGAGGGCGGATACGAGTCGTACGTCCACGATGCTCACACACTGGTCAGAACTCACTCTGACTTTTATTTTGAAATGACTTCCTCTTTGAGGACATGTTGCCATGGTACCAGTCCTGTACCTGACATGTCCTCCTGTCGTCCAGGTGACAGAGTGTCAGTCTCTCTCTCTGTCGTGGGATTGGCCGGTCTCTCTTCCTCCTCCCTCTTCCTCACCTGAACACTTCTTTGAAGGTCATCTGTTCAAGGTTCTCTTCGACCGGCTGGGCCGGGTCCTGGAGCAGGTATGCCACTGTGACTTGTCTGTCTCTGTCTGTCACCTGCCTGTCTCTTTCTCACCTGTCTCTGACCTGTCTGTCTGTCACCTACCTGTCCGTCTCTGACCTGTCTGTCTTTCATCTGTCTGTCAGCCATATGAGTTGAACCTCCAGCTGACAGCCGTCCTATCGAGGCTGTCATCCTTCAATCATCCTCTGCTCAACGAGTACCTGCTCAA